>JAFBJR010000156.1:0-250871 GCA_016785285.1 Brachirus orientalis | reverse complement strand
GCAAAACATTAATTAACATATAAAATTAAGATAATAAAGAATAGAATAAAGAATATAGACAGCGAGTAACCAGAATAAATATACTTTAGCATGAGCTTGTTCCCAATTGGATTATATGGCTGAAAACATCATCATGATGAAATAGTTTCAAATTAGTTTATACTGATGATAATTACAATAAAAGGTCAGACAGTTAAAGACTTTTTGCTCGTGAAAGAATGTTGAAAAAAAAAAAAACAGAAAACAACTAAACTTTTGAAAATCTGTGGCAAGACATTCATCGCAATTATGCGTTGTGTCTCAAAGAGTGCTTGCACAGTGCATAAATATTATATTAAGATTTGTACTGAAGGAAACAATATTGCCATATAAATGGTTAATATTGAATTATTGCTCAGCCCTACCCAGTACATTTAATACTCTACTCTTTTTGGGAATGTTACTCTAATCTGACTTGAGGACATTCATAGTCCAAGCCCTTCAACAATACATTTCCATTCACTGCCCGTTGCATCATGAGCCAAAGTTGTGAAGAGACGGCTCGAACAGTTAGTATCTGAATGAGCCCGTGGGCTGCGATGTCATTAATGAAGCAGCTCATTCATTAAGCATCTGTTGACATGAGTCAGCAGCTCACTCATTATAATGTGATGTTCACCTTTGATTGCACACCAGATGACATTGGGTATTTATAACCCCTCATTACTCAACTCAGAGCCGACATCTTATTGGTTGGAGGTAATTGGAACCCAATTTGCAATTCATACATTCACAATGGGCTCTACACTGGGATTTTTAAATTAATTCCCCAGCTGCGTGCAAAAGGTTAAGTGTTGGAGGATGGAGGAAACGACAATTTCACCTCTCCCGCGCAAGTTTAGCCTCAAACTACCCAGTGCCAAATCACTCGCAGTGGTCCTCGGCCAATCTCTTTTAACCTGACACTCCTCCTGACCCTCTGTGGGAAGCAAAGCAATTCCCATTGCTGCAGTACCGAGAGCTCAGTGCAGTTTAAGCCTCTCGCAGACATCACCCACCTTCACTTTGCCCTCGGCTCCAAACATCTGAGATGTCTTGCGGGCCAATCTTAAGCACTGCTCTAGTCCTACGCAGCAAGATAACAAAGATGTATAGCTCACCTGTAGCTTGCCGTGGGACATGATGGGGTTGCTGCTGCAGGAAATACAATGTGTTGTGGTCAAAAAAAAAAATAGGCTGAATTTGGCATCGCAGCATCTCGGTTAGAAACGCTTCAGTCAACACACCCATTGCAATCATGAGTGAGGAGGATTATTTATGAGAGCAGGAACAGGGATTTGTGTGTTCTTGTGTTTTATTGGTTTCTTCAATACAAGGCTTTCACAGAGGCAACGTGTGTGCATTTGTGTCTTTTATTGCTTCATTGTCTTTGATTGGGAGGCTGGGCTGTGGATTCCCGTGGACATTTTGTTAAAACCTTATTATCACGCCACAGTTAGAGGTTAATAAAAACCGCACACATACACACGGAGCAGCTTTATAAACTGCAAAGTTATACCAGGTGAGAGAACCCGCCACTGGTGCTCAAAGCAGTAGTGATTTAAGAGCACAGCATGTAAGAATCACAAGGTGAATGCTCCCAAGGAATGAAAAACAAAATGGCTGTCTTAAGGCATTCTTCAGCTTATTCTTCGCTGAGTCAGTCCACGAAGACGGTGCTTTCAGCGAAAACTCGAAATGCTTTGGAAAGAAAAAGGAGACATACATGACTAAGAGCTGAAAGACCTTGATGTAACCAAACAAATGAATGACTTTAACCTATTGTACTGTAAGAGCTGCAGCCTTCCGGCTGACTTAATCAAAAGGAACATTTTATCACCGAGACTACATTTTCTGGAGAGTTTTAATCGAGGTAAAGTTCCACAGCGTTTGAGGAAAAAAGACTGAATAACCGCACGTCTTTCGTATAGATAGAGTTAGTGTTTTGTAAACTTGGGAACATGGAGGAAGGATGAAGAATTTCCGATATGTATGAACAAATATCAATATTTATTTGTCACGTTTACCAAGAGTTTTCCCACCTTCCTTTGGTAAATTATGTGTTGTTTATTTCTCCTTTACCATACTGTAACTTGTACTGAGACAAGCAATCATTTTTTTTGAGAAAGTAAAGTTGTGATCCCGAATAAAAAATACATCATTTTGAACATCTGTGTTTGTTTTTAGCAGTAGAATCCACATCTGAAACTTTAGGTGGGAGCTTTTTGGTGTGCTGCTGTATAAAACTGTCTCATTTTACTCGTGCAATGGCAAGGGTTTGAATGGAACAGGCATTAATATACTTTTGAAAGTTACACTTAACTTTAACATAAATCGCACAATCCAAAAGCAGGGTCTAACAGACTTACTGTACAATTTTTTCTTATTCCAATAGGCCTCAAAGAACATATTTTTAAGTTTTAAAATAGCTTATCTAAGTCTGACTTGTAAAAGAGAGTTTAATGTCCATTATTTTTGTCCAGAAACTTGCAAAATATGATGCTGTCCCCTGAGGACATCTTCATTTTCAGGTTTGGTAAACAAATATCCAACATTTTACGGACCTAACAAATACTCGCTTAATCAAGAAAATAATCGACAGATGAATGGATTATGAAGATCCTCACTAGTTGCAGCCCTAACTCCATTGTTTGGTAGTTCCATTGTCAATCATTTCAAAAGGCTGCCCTCTCTGCTCCATACCCTACTAACACATTTGGCCTTTTCCACCTTCTCACATAAACAAACTCACTGATAATGCCAAAGGTGTAAAAACAGCAATGCCATAACTTGGGATTGTTTGCAGCTTGAGTGGGTGAGTCATTAAAATCCATCTGCCCACAGTCAAACACAGCCCGTGCCCATCTGGGTTCCTTTTGCTCTCGGAGACCTTGGGAATATTGAGGGATAATTTATTAGGTACAAACCATCAGACCCCAGAACGGTTTCCCCGATAATATGTGATGTCTGCATGCTGAGGAATGCCTCACACTGGTTAAGCAGAGGTTCACCATGGTTCACTACTACTGTGCATGTGCCCTGCCTTTATCCCTTATTAATACCTAGAGGGCTGCTGTAGGCCATGCAGACACGTAAAACTAAACAGAGATTAAAATATGATGTTGCCTTGCTCACAGATGAAAACATAATATATGAAGACAAAGTTTCTGAATTCCTTTGGGGAAAGAGAATTCATGGTATTATCTTTATTTGAAGGTTAGCTATGTATTTAATTAGATTTTTAAAATCTTGGCTTTGGCACTGTTTATATCGCTTGACATATTGATTAGGTTTTGCTGTTTTACTACCCTGCCGGTGTTGGTAACTTGGTAGCATGTCACAATGACAAAGTAACAAGCTGATTAAGGGCTGAGATAGAAATGGTTTGCATGATATTTCATTAAAGCAAATGAGAGATCCAAATTGGACGCCACTATTCTGAACAGCACTGTAAAAATGTGAACAGCTTCTTTATCATTCAATCAAGTTAGAATTTACAGCAAACAACTTTATCCGGCAGGATAAAGTGTAAAAGCGTCAGTGTATATCATTGATCTCCATTCACATGTGAACTGACCTGTCACTGTGAAACCACATCATATGGAACCCTTTGATAAGAAACACACTTTCCTCTTCTGTAAACGTGATCAGGTTAGAATCACATCCAGACAAAGACATGGTAACAGAAAACATTTTAATGCTGGATGTGTGTAGTCTTTGTTGTGCAGCACTAAAGGCGAAAGTTCCAACCTGCTGTGAATGGTCTGTCACAGGCTCCTGCATCCCACTGTCAGGCTAGTGGCAATAAATCCTATAAATGAGTATAACAGCAAAAGCTTTTGTTCAGGCTCATTTCCACTCTCTGCATAAAGTGTGTTATTGTCGCCTGTGCCAAAAAAAATAGTTGGATGTAACATATTATGTTCTGTTGTCATGGTTTTAAACATTAGTGTTGGCTTAGGCGGGGTATTTCTGGCCTCATTGAACAGTAATTCAATAATAAACTTTTAGCATAATGTAAAATAAGTTATCTCAGAAAAGCCTTTTGTACTTCCTCCTGGCTCTTTTTCCAGTTGTGAAGGCAATTTGGCCTTTGATGAGAGAAAGCAACCAATCACACAACAGTGCAGACGAGAGGGTGCTCTTATTGGCTGTTCGTCTGTCATGAGTTGGTCATCTGTCGTGTATGTCGTGTCTGTCCGTCCGTGTTCATCTGGTGGGACATAGAGCTTCAATAATCGACTTTTTTTCTCAGACCTTACAGTATTGCTGCAGCTTTTCATTTAAACACAGGGCCATTTGATTTGTAACGTACTGAGGCCTTAATGTGCCTTAGTGTAAGTACTTTGTTTGCAATTGTGTGTGTGTAATGAAGCTTAACACATTTTTCATCTGAGGTTCGTTCACCAGACACACATCAATGCTCAACATTTTCCTTTTCATCACTGGGAGGGAAAAAAAAGCTCAGTGCTTTAGTTTCCATTTGAGTCAAACAGTCGTTTTTTTTGAGTGAGGAAAAGCTGAAATTTTAGCTGCTCGTGGTAAGAAAAAAAATATCAAAGAAGTAAAACCTTGCACCCATAAAAGACATATCTTAAAAAGGTAATAGTGTCTTCTTCTGTAAAGCAGTGATATAATGTAGCAGAGTAGATGAATGGAAACATCGCTCTCACGCTCACCCAACCCTTTAACCTTGAGTCCTAACCCTCAAAAACCCAAAGAACAAGGTTTGAATCAAACTTTATTCTCATTGCCTACTATTGACATGTACCAACTGCAACAATTATTTGATTATTAATCAAATATTACAATTACCATCAACTAATTTGATCATCACTTTATCAGTTTTACCGTTTTTTTAATAACTAAAATAAGCTCTCTGTTTTTTAGCATCTTAAATGTGAATATTTTCTGGTTTCTTTGCTCCATTTAACAAAGAAGTAATATTTGAGTTTGTGGACAAAACATTTGAGAACATCAAGCATTTTTCTACATTTTCTGGTATTTTGTGGACAAAACAACAAATTGATTAATGCAGAAAATAATTGATAAGTAGACGCACACTAGTTCTGCCTGACAGGGAAGAACCACAGCCATCATTCAAACACTGTCCATTTTATCCCCCATCAGTGACCCTCCTCCTCTCTGCCGACAGTAAAACCCCACAGTGTCTTGTCTTCAGACGATATCTCAATCATGGTGCTTGTCAGGGGAAGAGAACCAATAATGTTCTCCTGTTCTTTAATGGCTGCTGTTAAAACATCCTCGAGCAGCTTTCAGCCGCTGACAGAAAACCATGTTTTATGGGTGGATCTCTCGACAGCCTCTGACTGAGCGAGCTCAGCTATGGCATCACGCCTTTCCCAAAAATGTGGGGAACCCCGGAGTGTGAATCAGAGCATGGCCGAGTGGAGCTTATGTCTTCTGTCCACCTTCCGCAGATAAATGTGGTGGAGAAGCGTGATCCCCTCAGGTGGAGGCAGCTACCCCAACCCCCACCCTCAGCTTCTACTTAGACCTTGATTTATAACGTCAGTAAACAGTTCTCTCACATTTGTTAGCGTTACGACTTCTTCTACAGCAAATTTGTCAATTATTATAGGAAACAGACGATAAAGTCACTGCGATTGACAACTTCTACCATCCAGTAGAATACTGGTTACATGGGATTTTATGCGAACTCCTGGTTTCAAAATCTGGTCAAATTACAAATGTTGAAGATTCTAAACTGTAGTTTGTTTGTTAGCAGGAAGACTACGTCGACCTTTCATAGACAGTTTATGCAGAGATGAGCAGCCTGCAGGATTTTCCGATGCTGACTGTGTGTTAAAGTTGGATGAAACAAACATAAAGGGAGCTACCGTCTGAGTATTTGGTCACGAGATGCATTATATGTGGAGAGTCGGGCCTTATTGTTCTTGTTCTGGAAAAGCGTGGGCAATGGTAAATCATGAGAAATGTTTTCATCATTCCCGCGTTCTAATTTGAAACAAAGTCTCAATAAGCAGTCGCAATATGTCGTGTTGACCTGCACACCTGTCAATGTGTTCTGTAATTTTGGTTCAGGAACATGAGCTCAGTCATTTTTAGTTACCAATCGGTAACAGTGTGGCAGCATGAAAAGTGTTCCCAACAATACTGTCGAGGAAGTGCACATGGTACAGTAAAAATCAGAAACTGAAACTCCTCTATGGGCAACAGGGACATGAGTCCGTTTCCGCTTCTCTTACAGTTTTTGGAACAGAGTACAGTATATGCTAATCCAGGTGTAAATGAGGCTATTGAACCTGTCGACTAAAGCGAGAACCACCAAGAACATCAGCTGCTTCTATATCAAAAGCATCAGCCTTTAACCACATAGTTTCCACCAAACCTGCTACAGATCCCTCTGTGTAATGAACCATCTGGTGCATCAGGCTTTAGCTGACAGCCATCTGGATTATTAAATTGTGAATCTGATTTTAACAAGAGAGTGAGAAAATTGCCACTTTTTTAACTTAGTTACAGACCTGGTGTCCCACGGTTTGTACAGCAGCCTTTATTAAGATGAGTAGAAGAGCTGGGGCTAATCATATAATGTGATTCTTGTCTAAATTTAATCAAAATAATAATTGTAGCTGCTGCTTGCATCTAAAGGACATTACAATTTAGTGACAGTTACTTTTAAGAACGCTTAAATGTTACATCCAACATACCATTTATTTATTTATTTATTTATTTATTTCAAATTTAACAAAATGTATGGTATTTAACATACATAAATTTTAAGCAAAGTATATTTAAATGTACTAAACACCTGTCATTGTATTTGTATTTTTTGATTGCTCACTATAATCCTTTTTATGATACTGTGTCAACCAAATGACAGACGACAGATTCTGGCTTGACTTGACACTGAATGGACGTTTCACCCTTAGTCCCCCACTTACCTGTTTCCTGTGAGAGCAATGACATTTCCGTCAAAAAAAATGTGATAAATTACTGAATTGATTCACATCTTCGTTGAACCCTGTTTGCAGCGGTCTTTGCGTTTTTGAGCCTCACTCCATTTTTGCTGCAGCGCAATCAGCAAGCTAATTATTTTCTAAGTGATGAGTAATGCATAATGAGTAATTGATTACAGATCAAGTAATTTGTGCAGTATTAAAAGGCGCCGCTCTCTCACCAGCACTTGCTGCATGCAACTTGTGCAATCAGGAATGCAGTAAAAAGTTTGTAATTATTTTCTTGTCCATCAGCAGGTGCTTATAACAATATAGCAGCGCACAAACAAACACATTCATATTCACATAATGCACAGATACTCACCTTAATCATCATCGGCACGGGATAGATTTACAAAGTGAAGTTGAGACTGTGAAATAAGCCGTTCCATCAGTGTAAATCTCAGATTTTCCATTTGCACAGGCTTTACCTCAGTGTACTCTGTTTGATCAGGATTCAACTATAGTGACATTTTATGGCTCATTAATGCTGCATTTATGTATGAAACGAGATAACGTCACGTCAAACGATGTGACCGTCACTGCCCACACACTTCCATTCATTCTCTGCGTAAGGGAGTCCCAAACACTGGGTCGAGACCCTCGGATAGGTCGCGAGACTTTTCCATTAGTGTTGTTATTCATTCACCACTTTGTTGGACATTATTTTCTCTTGTCACCACTGATGTAGTTTAATTCACAATTTTTGCCACATTTAAAAGTTGGTCACCATACAGAAAGTTTGGAAAACACTGCACGGCATTGTCATGGATGTTAAGCTGCACATCCACTAGAGGGCAGCACACACTTGTGATATTCTGGTCACGACAAACGATAACGGAGGAGGAGGTTGTGATAATGAATATCTTAAAGCTGCGGTCGGCAAGAGCTGGAGAGAAGTAGTTGATTCTTTCAGTGTTTCATCTGCAAAAAGGTCTGAACAGTAAATTATTTCCAGATGCAAATTGTAATTTGAAACAGCTCAGCAAACTACAGTTTCATCTTTTTTATGTTTTTGATTGTTTTACGCGAGGGGGAAAAAGTAACGTTTGTTAAAAAAGAGTAATAATTAAATGGTGGAAACAGTACATATCTTTAAGTTCTAATTCTTGCCTTGGAGTATAGTAGTTAATATTTGGATGGTGTCATTTAAAATGTAGTTTAAAATATGAATCAGATTAAATAGGGAACTGAAGCTTTACTTTAAAAAGATATTGCACTCAGAAAATATGTTGGAAAAAAAGTAATTACATATTTTACCCAAATTGTTCAAACTTAAAAAAAATGGCAGTTTGTTTTTTGGGATCATAAATCTCTGACCTGGCATTTTTCATTAGACGGCACATTTATTTCATATGGAACAGATGACCCAAGGCAATTTCTTTATCTTGAAAGGTTGTTATGGAATTATTGAAATAATAATTCCAAGAAATGCTGCCAACTGCAACTTTTAAGCAGCATTTTTAGATTATAAATTGACATTAGCTTGAAACAAAACATCACAGTAGACAACTTAAAGTTGTGCTTTTAGTTTATCTACATTTAGCAATTAGCTGAATTGATTAATGTAGACCATAATGTTGATACATTTACATTAATGAACAGGAAGCAATCCCAATGAATGTTGCCATGACAAACATATGCAATCACAGAGCTCCGGTCTGTGTCAGTCATGTGTTTTGAAATATAAATGATAGGATAATTATCACAATTCTCTGTTATCTATATTTTCAAATGGAGTCGTTCCTTGAATCCACGGTGCACGTGCAACTTGCACAACACGGGTAACATTTGCACTAAGGTTTGTCGAAATCCATCACTTGTCAACAAATAAATGCCATATCATGACTGTTACCGGACTCTGTGCACACACACTTTCCTTTACACCTCCTCTGAGGAGCTGAGGTGTGAAAGCCATATTTCTCAGCCTCGTATGTCAAAACACAAAGATGCCGACTTCTCACCAACCCTGAAAGTGAAGCAAAGTGGTGCTTCTAATTAAGATTGATGGTTGGTGGCGGCTGAGGGTACAACTCTGAGGCGATTTTTATTTTCACATTACAATCACCCACTAGAGTCCAATAAGCAAGACCCACTTATAGTATTTCTTCCATGACGTGTTACGCCTTTGCAAATGTTGGTTTAGCGATAAGACATGTTTCCGATTTCAAACTTATGCCCTGGCTTTTGAAAAATGTAAGAGCATTAAGTGTGTTCGAGATGGTGAGTGTAAATCACCATCGTTAGATTCATTCCTGTACTTCACGGTGTCAGGACTCACACAAATACACCTGGGTGTCACACAGCTGATGCCACACCAGTGCAACCTTGTCAATTGTTGGTTCCACTAGAAGTAAGTTACAGTTCTTCAGCTTAAAGAAAAAGCCAGGCCTCCCCTGCAGCAAAGCCTGACATGGAGGGAATTGGTCTGTCACTCTCTCCATTTGTATTCCACTGAAAGCTGGAGCTTAGAGATTCAGGTTAGGAATGTGAATGAGAGCTGTTAGTACACGGTGTCCTGTGTGAGTATCAGGGTGACTGACGCAGCAGAACAGCAGGCAGGACTGGCAAAGCCGCTGCTGCATGGTTTACAGTTTTAGGACGCATCTTTCAATCTTCATATCCTGGCAGTAAGACTTTTTTGTAACACCGCTGATGTTTAAGTCAAAGTAAGTCCTGCACACAAGCACTTCTAGTCCATTGTGTAGTAATTAGTGACACTCAAGCTTGTCAACTATATGGTGGCCTTTGTCTATGTTTGAGAGTATTCTTATTTATTATTATAACAGATCATGCAGCCTGTACATATGATCACAAGTTTAGGTCAAATCTACAAAACCAGGATTTTGGGAGCCCCAAAACGCTATTTTTGCAATATACTGTAGGTCTTGTAGTAACCAAAAAAATCTCAAAAATTTCTTGTAATTACACACTGAAAAAGATCATAAAGGGAAATTTCTTTTTCCCTGTGCATAAGGCCTGACTTAAGAAAGCACATGTGACTAGTTTTTTGATACTCAAACATAAAATCTTCCTGGCTAAGTATCGTGTGAGCAAATCCTGCTCCATGGTGCCTTTACTGTGTCAGAGAATCTTTGAAGTATATGGAGATTTAAGCTCAGCTCTACCCAACCCTCGGTTTTCCACCCAGAACGCATCAATGGACAATGAAAAAGCCAGAGCGCCGCTGCATTCGCCAGAAGATATTCCCATCTCAGCCTTATTTTCTGTCACATTTGCAACCAAGCTAAAGGCACAGAGGCAGAAGGATGATTATTGAAGTTGCTGTTGCAAGAAATCATGTGGGATTTAATGAGAGGATCGTCACTTAGATGTGACTGACAGGCTGGGGCACTGCACAGGGAAAAAAAGACATCTTAAGAGGAAGAGGGGGTGTTCCACACACCACTGCTCACCACGGCTCACCGCTACATATGGCAGGTAGCTACAAACCCATCAATTCTAATTCCAGCTGTGACAGAGATGCTGTGACAGTGACTGTGTACAAGGGTTACAAATGATTTATGCCCATCTGTTTGATAATTTTTTATTTTTATTTACTTATTTGAAACTATACACAGCCAGTATAGAACTGGAACTGGAAAAAAAAAAAAAAACAGTTGCTATGCATGCTGACGATAATGAATTTGGAATGGCAGAAGAGTCCTAGAATAGTTAAAATTGTAGAATGCAATACAGTACAATCGGTATACCTACTTTATTCACTTCATTCCACTCAACATAGGCCTTGTGTAGACTGCTGCCCAAATCATTTTATTATGTCCAGACTGTGTCTAGCGTGATTTTTGTTTATTTTTTTTTATTTTTTGGCAGCTAAAAAACACGAGATCCAATTTATCCAAAGCTGATTCAAACCACATATGGAGGTGGTTTCTAATGCGATTCTGATCACATTTTTACAGCTCCGTTTCAATCTGAACTTCTCAGTCACTCAGATAGACTGTCAAAGTGCATGTGTCATCATGGCTCCAACAACAACAACAACAGTTATATGGATCTGGAGAGACGGAAGAGAAGTTCATTGGAGGCATGTTAAAGGATCGACACAGTGGAATAGTTTAAAAATCAGACACAACCATTTGGGTCAGAAACAGGCACAGATTTCTGTCCATTTTGTTTATTTCGTTTAGACTACTTGTTTTCCCAGGGCTTGGCCTGTAACTATAGAGATCTGCGTGGAATGATTGGTCTAGATAATGTCAATATGGACACACGCAGATTGGATGTGAACAGTTGGTCAGGAAGATCAGATTCTTCTGAGATGTGCTTACAAATCTAATTTGGGCTGCAGGATAAACAAGGCTATACAATGCTCTATATAGTTGCCCACTATTAAAGGCACAGTCTGTGAAATTTAGCATCATTTAATGGTGAAGTTGCGTGTTGCAGCTGAAAATCTCACCCTTCCCTTGCAAGTGTCTTGAGAATTTATGCAATCTGTTATTGTCAAAGCACAAAATATATTTAGTTAATCCATTGTATGGTATTGTGAAAACATGGAGGTAGAAAATGGCGGCCTCTGTAGATCTGACCTGGCTCCTGATGTAAATATAAAAGGCGTATTCTGGGGAAAACTGCTGCCTCTTTTGTGTTCAAAACAATTTCAGACACTAAAGTCACAAAATAACACATTTAAATGTACTGATGGAAGCAACTGGATTAAAAACATCTGCCTATCATGACGGTAATTAGCTGATTTTCTCTCTGGACGTAAGTGTTGGGTTTACAAAGAAGCACCTTTGTCGCCATGTTTACGATAAGGAAGACTTGATGAGGCAAGATCTTTGTCAAGATACGGTTCACAATAACTACGCTGGCTGATCAGTGCTGCAGCTACATCTACAAACATCAACAGCCTTGTTTGCTCAATATTCTTTGCTGTGAAATTGACATTAGAACACTGTTAAAGTGTGCTCCTGCACAGTCGGTATGGTTTCTGTAAAAGGAACAAATACTGGTGCCAGAGGAGAAAGGAATATATGATAAAGTTATAGTCAAATTTCAAATTAATGCAGGGATGTCAGGAATTTTGTGAGATTAATTCAATGATTGGCCTGATGATGGTTTTCTTTTTAAAGTTCAGAGTTTTTCACTACATATAAAGACATCCTGTGTTACACAAATTAAAAAAGACCTGTCAGTCAGATTCATCATTTGAGAACAACAAATGGCAGTTTAAAAGGCATTGCCTGCCACAACACTAGTTCCAATACAACCAAAAAGCAGTGAGCGCTATAAATTCTTCACTCTTCACAACATTAAGGCTTGTTTGCCTCTTTGAATCCTTGCTCTGGCTTTTTCAATTTCCCATGTCCTTGTAAGGAGTTGAAAACTGGCCTCAGCCTGCCAGTCACCGAGCTGCCGTCTTTCTTGATGATGTTATGAATCACTAACTCAGCCCCAGAGATGAAGATTTCAGTCCCTGCATGGTCAGCCATCATAGAAACAACCCCTCCCTGGCCTCTTTATTGGAGTGATTTTGAGCGAGCCAAATTGTCCATAAATCCGAAACATGGGGTCATAAATGTCAGAAGAAAGGGAGGAAAAACAGAAGGACAAATTTCTCCAGCATGATGGCAGTGCCAGTGATTACAGCCACGAGTGTGCGAGAACAGTGTAAGAGAGAAGGTTGGCTGAGGTGATGCTTAAGGAGTGCTGAGAGAACATGACTGGAGAAATAACTGGTGAAAAAAATAAATAAACACAGGATGAGGTGGACAAAAAAGATGGATGTGTATGTGCTGCAGTAAGGGACTTTGGCATTGCTTCGATCTGGTGCTAATGTCTCCCAGGTGATCCAATGTCAAATGGCAAACTCAAAATTTCCTCATCGTCAGACATTATATTTAATGAGTGCGTCAATCAGTTTGCATTAAACGCACCAAGTCGCCACTCCCTCAAAAAGCCTGGACTGTCACTTTAATGTCGCTCTAATTCAGCACCATGTCAGCACAGAGGGGGGGAGAGGTTACAGAAGAGATGAAGGAGGTGGGAGTTAGAGGCAGACGGACAGGACCGCGAGGAGACACACGGCACGACCCAAGAGAGCGACGCCGAGACATCACCAACTTGCTCATCCATAAGTAAAAGATCACATGGGGAGAAAGTGGCAGACGTGCACAAGGAGAAGGATGGAGCGAGACAGACCCTTGTGTCATCTGGGATCAATGAACATTGTAATAGTCTTAAGTCTTGTCAGTTGCTCTCAGCTCAGGTCGGCTTGGCAGCGGGCTTCCCTGCTGTCTCTCTGCCAACAACAGCACATGGGAATATTGTTCTCCAGCAGAACAACACTCTTAAAAGCTCTCACTTAGCTGGCTTTGGAGGGGAAAAGAAATAATAGGTTTAAGTATCCTAGAGGGTTTTGCCCTGGTATAATATTTGTTCACTGGTTAATAATAAAACTAAAATTATCTCAACAACCGAACATTCCTGGCAAACTCAAGCAGTCACAAGCAGTGACTCATGTGCCGACATTATTCTCAGTACAGTTTACTCCTGCTTTTTGTGTTGCAGATTCTACACTTATGCATATAATACAGTGTTTCTCCTTTCTCCTCTGCTGCATGGGGGCTCCATGTCCGTGTTTAGTGCAACAAAGTAGGAGAATAGTATAAAACTATATTTTATACTGAACAGCATTAAGCAAGAAAAGGGAGGTCAGACTCCAGAAATTGTAGCTTTTGACTCTTGCATTTAATTCCCTTATACTGACAACTAATGCTTACAGTATGTATGTGGCAACATAATAATCTTAGTTATCTTTATAGTTATTTTCTGACAATGTTCATCGTGTTTCATCCAGACACATTGGGAAGCTGGATACATCGCCAACATGCAGTCAGCCTGATGAATTTACCTAACACAGACATGATGTAAACAGCATCTTACATCTAAGTTACAAAAAAGGTTGAATTAATTAACTCGCTACAACAGCCCAATAAAATCAGAGACACAGAGAGGGGACACAGACCACTTACTTATTTTTGAATAGAAAAGTCTGTAAAGCAAATGATGGCGAGCAGGACGCAATCACGTTCCTTCACAGAATTGAATCATTTGGGCAAGCAAGAAAGAGGAGGATCAATATATCGAACAATAACAAAACATGAAGAATATAGAACCGGACATACCGCAAGTAGAAATAACAAAAAACAATTCCATAGCCTTTAAAAGCAAAAGAACACATGTGTACTGTATGTAATCCAGTTACTTTAACATAACTGCTACACTGAAATCGTCACCTACAACACCTGTAAACAAATGTGTGCGTACATGACACCATACGCTCTGCCACTGCATGTCAAGTGTTACCAAATAAAAGCGTTGCAAATGATGCTACTACTGTGAATACAATGAGTCTCAAATGGTGTGATAAGTGTAAATGTAGACTAAAGCACAGGTGTTGTCTTTGTGGTGGCAATTCATTGGAACATAACAGTTCTTTTTTTGGATTCTAATTACACATGAAACTCCCCCAGCTCCTCGGTCATTATCTACGCAAGCCACTAGGGATGGAGTAGTATGTGGTGAACAGGTTTGCAGTGCTCAAAGGGACATTGTTAACATTTAAATTACATAAAAGCATCTAATGTTGTTCTCTTTTTTTTCCTCTTTCCGTCCCTCTCTCCTAATTTAACTGCTCGCAGATGAATTCAAGGCCTTTCTGAGACGCTTACCCACTGACCGCTTCTTGAACGTCTCCATGATTGCCAAGTTCTGGACGGCTGACTTGTCCCTCCAGAAGCGCTACGCTCAGCTGGAGTCCAGCACCACCCTGGTAGTTGGAAAGGCCCAGAAGATCATCAGGAAACTGTTCACTCTGAGCAAACGTTGTCCCAAGCAACCTCACATCAGCCTGCCCCGAGAGAGGTAACCCACAGGCATTCACTCAGGGAAAATGAACCAAATGACACAATTTGTCATAAGTGGGGCGTCAGTTTTGTGCTCCAGGCTCCCCAGCAGCCCATATCCAATATGACACATGAGGAAAACCCATCGCTGTCTCTGTGGAATTTTAGCAAACTCCAAGAGACTACACAGAAACCTGGATAATGTAAGTGGGATCAACATCCTGGTGGAGGGAAAAAGATAAGACAAATTAATAAAATACAAAATAATAGAATGTTTTGAACCCCTTTCACAAGTACACCATTAAAATTCAATTAAAAGTCAGACTGAAAACATGTTTTTTGAGGTGACTCATACAAATTTGAACACGCTCTGCTGCCCTCAGGTCTTCAGGGATTCTGTTACACAGATATGAAGCAAGGTAATAAAAAGAAGCCTGGCCGCCTGGTGAGCTGTTGTTCTGGCTTAAGGTTTAATTAAAAGGCCACAACCAAATGACCTCAGGCTTCCAGAAGATTCACAGGATATAAGCAAATCTGATAAGTAGAAAGAAGCAGGACTATTAAGAGCTTTATAAACCAATAAAAGGATTTTAAAATCAATTCTGAAAGCAGACAGGCAGCCAGTGAAGGCACCTTAAAAACTGGTGTAATGTCAGCTCTCTCTCTCTGGTTGTATTCAACATCAAGGTGAAGTAGCTGTTTGAGGAACAGGACAAACCATTAAACTAAGTGTAAAATGAAAGATTTTAGCATTGTAATAACATATTTCGTCACATATGTTAATTCTCTTCTTATTTAATTTAATGCTAAAAGGATGATGTCCAGTAATTTTCCAGATTTTCATTATTATTATTATTATTATTCTGTTCTATGCAGATGACGCACTCTCCTCCATAGTCATTTCTCAAAAAGACATGTTTCATTTCCAATATCTTTCAGGTGTAGGAGCAGGTAAAAATATATTCATATTAAATCGCATGGAGGGCCATGAATGGATAGAAATGAAACAAACATGGACTGGTTGCCGATGAAAACTAAATGATTTTGCCCCCTTTTTATTCATTGACACATCAGAACAGCCGGAGACTGTATGTTCTCACAGCTGTGTGAGAAGAGAAACTGTTACAATATCAAATACAAGTCACACTAAAACCTAGAATAAATCATCTCAAATCTCCAAGTACCTACAACATATGGTGACTATAGCAGATTATACAATGACAACAAACTCCAGCTTGCTTACGTGTTTCCTGTAGCGCAGAGAAACAACGTTCCCTTAAAAATGTTCATGGGAAATTTCAGTCAAATGTAGGAGTCAATTCTTTTGTTCTGTCTTTAGAGTAATGCCCAGAGTCAGTCAGACAGAAAATATGTCTTCACAAATATCCAGCAGTTTAAAGACTGACCTCAGAGTTCAGGAAAGAAAAGGGTTGTGGTGAAACAGATGCAGAGTGATGGCAGGATGGTGACCAACGAGGGAAAAGAAAGGCTCCTGTTACCAGATGTGGACGCTGTTGCAGGGTGAGGGATGTAGTCATGTGGCACGTTGTAATCAAGTCCTTCCCTTGACTGACAGTTCAGCACTTGTTTACAAAGGGCTTTCATTTCTCTGACCGTCCTCTTCCTCTTCCCATCACTCCATCTCCCTCTTTTTTGCACGCTGCCTTATTTCTGTCTTTATTTCTCTGCCTCGGTTACCTTTATGTCACTTTGTTCTCTCTTTGCTTCTCCGTGCCTCGCCCCTGTCACTCAGAGGCTTAACCCTCTGCACAGCAGCGACAGCAGCAAGTAATCAGGGGCTGCTCTGCTGACGAAGCTCCACTTTCTTCTGCAAAAAGCTATTTGTTTTATCCTCATTCATTTTGGTCTATTTACACAGCCATGAGGGTAAGGAGTAGTTGGAGCATTTGGGCAATGTTGTGTGAGGCTTCCTGAACATAGCCTGGAGATAGAATCTCAGCAGAGCCAATATACAGTCTGAAGTAATTTATGTATTTCTCAATTTTCACCTCCATTGCAGGCATACCAAACAGCTGTTCTACTCTAAAATGTGTCAAATTTCCAGGGGTAAATAATCCTGTTTAGAAATGATATGAAGCAGGCTGTGAATTAGGTTGCCACCCCTGAAAAGTAGCTGCTTAACTCAAAAATGAAACAATAGAGGCAGTGGCGTATTGTTGTAGTGTATTGCACTAGAGCTCTTCACAGGTTGTTCCCAAATCAGTCTATCATTAGAAAGGTGGAACGCAGACCCACACAGAACTCAAGAGTTCTGCTGGGAACAGTGCAGTCAAAATGAACAGAGCTCTGTCTGAGCTCGCAATCAGCAGCACTGGAGTGCGTTAGGTCACCTGTGGTGTTCACGTTCAAATCCAACTAGTGAACCAGCAAACACTGATAATGTATTCACTTTAAATGTTCCCAATGACAATGCCATTTTAGGATCCTGACCTTCAAAAATATAACAGTTAATGCAATAATCACCAGAGGAGATGATGTTTGACCCCAAGTCTTCTGAAGATCTCTCACCATTGGTCATCCATTATCTGAATAGGTGGACCTCTACAGATGTGTTAGCATTCATATGGACAATCTTCTTTTGATGATGCCCCATGTGGAAGTCCCTTATGACGAGGTCACATGGTCTTTGCTTCCTGCAAAGGTTCAGAACCTTTGGTGTCACCCAGAAAGTGCAGATCCTCTTCTAACACATGGTGGTGATAAGGCCCGTGTGCTGCAGAGTTCAGTCAAGGGCCCAAACTTACAGATGTGTTTACACATCTATGCAGAATGTAGGAGATCATCAGCATCTAGAAGAACCTTTCCAACAAATAATAATCAATAATATGAAAAAGAACTTCTTAGACCCAATGAATGTCCTTCACCCTGACTAACAGTGGTCAGCGGACAGTACAGAATAGCTCCAAGTGGACACAACCGTTTCAAAAATTCCCTTTTCCCCTTATTCATTAAACCCATTAACAATACCCAGCAGCATGCAGTTACCCTCTTCATTTTCCTTTATTTAACATGTACATACAGCATGTGTTTTTTGTTTTATTGTTCTAGCTTTGTGTCCTGTTTTTATACTGCAGACACTGTAGAGTCCATGGCAAATTTCCCACGGGGAAAAATAAAGTCTATTCTATCAGCCCTTTAAGCCAACATGGATTTACCATACCACATTAAAAATCACAATGCAGTAAAAAATAAAGTACTATAGCGGTCATTTACATTTCAGTGTCATCCAGCAGATAGATGAACAGGGCTGCCAATACTCACAGCAAGACAGAATCATTATTTTTCATGAAGAGGTGCAGGCAAACTCGTGGTTATTTGAAACGGGGACACATATATTTTTGCCACCGAAATGGAAAACAATCCACTGTCCAGCTTGAAGGCAGAACTGTGGACGGTCAATACTCACTCAGAATTCTGCCAAGAATTCCCACCGCGTTTGTTTGCAGAGCCTCCTAAGGAACCGACCAGCACGTAAAGATACAGACAGTCGATTGCAAATGTAACCAAATATTTGATACATAGCATCGTACCAGCCATTCCACTGGGAACTGCTGTGAGAGGCTGTCAATCACTGCTGCCAGCAACTCACACTGGCCACAGCAAGTTGGACTTAGGAGTGAGTGGTATTCACAAAAGAACTTTCCGGGACACTCTTTATGAAGATAGTTGGATGATGTCTTAAATTCGTAATTTCAACTCCATGTTTTTGGCCACATCTGTCTTTTTGTTCATGAGCAACATAAATAAAAACACAAATTGTGAGGAAATGTTCTGGTGATAACGATTTTATGTGACCTGGCTATGGATCTAACCTTGCAAGGCATTTGTTAGGTATTACTTTGTCGGTTAAGATCAACTTCCTATGTTTGCAAAGATTCCAAGTTCGTGGAGCTGAGATAGATTAAGATAATCCTTCCTTTTCTTCTGCGTTTGGACATTTATAGTGTTACAGTGGCAGACATCGTGAGGGCAAGAAAGAGTAAATATGCACAATAAACACCAGGAATGTATACAAAAAATAGAACAATTATTATTTAAAAAGAATCAAAATAAATTACAACTAAGGGCAATATCTACAGTATACACTCACCTGCAGTGCTGTGTTTTCTCTCTCCCTCCTGCAGGTCTACAGGGTTTTGGCTGAGCAAGGCCCAGTCTCTGCTGTACTGCAATGAGCATGGAGTTCTGGGTTCCTTCTCTGAGGAGGTGAAGAGCTGTAGCTGCCCCGCAGAGCAGCTCACCTGCCAGGGAGCCATTCCCTGTGTTGTGGGCACCTCACCCACCTCCTGCTCCTCCTGTGCTGCCGATAATTCAACTCGCTGTGGAGCCTGTCACCACGGAAACTTTCTCCACCTTGGTTCCTGCCACCCAAGCATTGCTGCATCCCTAGACCACTACCTGAACTTTGACCTGGACATGCCTGATGCAGAGGTTCTGATACTTTATATTTATATGTATAGCTATATATAGATATATACAGGATCCCTTTGGTCCTCAACCCTCTGTGGACCAAATGATACATAAGCATGTCTCTTAACGCGGACAGGAATTCACAAACATAACTAATCTATTGTAATGCAGTTGCATTCCTGGGCAATACATCTTGTTGGTGTCACCTTGCCCTATTTTCTTAAAGTGCTTTATTACTATGTCTCATGTTTATTCATTTTGAGTGTCCTGTGTTGGAATCTTTATTATTGCACCAGTTTTCAGAAGAATCCACCACTAATTTCATTGTTTATTCTATTCTATTTCTGTTCTATGTACAGTACGAGACCCTTTACTGTATGTTCCAATGTTAAATTTGTAACTATATTTCCCACCCTAGGTGAAGTACCTGCTTCAGAGGCTGGACAGCAGAATAGAGGTCCATGCCATCTACATCAGCAATGATGTGCGTCTGGGAAGTTGGTTCAATCCTGGCTGGAGGAAGAGAATGCTGCTGACACTCAAGAGCAACAAAAATAAGTCCAATCTCATCCACATGCTGATGGGCATTTCTTTCCAGATATGCTTGACTAAGAATTCGACCCTGGAGCCTGTGCCTGCCATTTATGTGAATCCTTTTGGCGGGAGTCACTCAGAGAGCTGGTTCATGCCAGTGAACCAACCTGACTTCCCTGACTGGGAGAGAACTCGACTGGATGCCGTTGTCACGGCACAGTGTTACAACTGGACACTGTCTCTGGGCAACAAGTGGAAGTCCTTCTTTGAAACGGTTCACATCTACCTGCGAAGCCGCATCGTCACGGATGACCCAACGGTCAATGAAACCCTCTTCTATGAACCAATGGACTTGGATGACCAGACGTCAAACCTGGGGTACATGAAGATCAACACACTGAAGGTGTTTGGATACAGCATGCACTTTGACCCTGAGGGCATCAAGGATCTGATCCTCCAGCTGGACTATCCCTACACGCAGGGGACACAGGACGCTGCCTTCCTGATGCTGCTGGAGATGAGAGACCGGATTAACCGACTCTCTCCACCAGCACCTCAGCCACTAGACCTGTTTTCTTGTCTGTTGCGCCACCGGCTCAAGCTTTCAGCCGGAGAGGTGGCACGCATCAAGGAGGCTCTGCAGATCTTCAACTCCAAGCTTCCCAATGCTTCTCCTGAACCTGAGCTGGCACAGCTGTGTAGCTAGCTAACCAGCTAAGAAAACAAGCGAGGACCTGGAGAGAAACGATGCATGGAAGACTGAGTTGCTGCTTCAGAGGCCGTCAAAGTTGACTTTTTGTCTTTTTTGGACCCAAATCTTCTAGAGTAAAAGAACATCCAACTCTAAAGGTTGACTGGGCATTTCCTGTGGTTTCTCCTGGCTGGTTTTCTGGTGCCACATTTTTATTACAAATTGCTACCAGAGTCCTTTGATAGAAAGTAAAATAAATATGTCAGAGAACAACAGATACGTAGATGCTTATGCAGAGGTACCACTGGCCCAGCCCGGAAGTTCAACTTTGCCGTTACTGCCCTGCATTGCCCTGGAAAACTGAATCATTGGTTGAAGCTAGAGTCTCTTACACTTGCAGCTTTTTGAAATGGAACCTCAGAGAGCTGATGTCATTAACTATACATAAGACCCCCTGCCTTGCAAAGATGAAGCTGATTTTCATATGTAAAGATGAACTCCTGAGGGGTCTTGAAGTTCATGGAAAGTGGATTTCCCCTTTTCTATGCCTATTTTCTTTGGCTAAAGAACAATCTCTGGGGAAGGGCAAATGGGAAAATATTATATATGTGTTGAATGAGTTGTTATGTTATGCTTAACAGTTTAAAATTTGATAATCCTGAGCCCTGTTACTGTCTTTGAATATTTCGTTTCAATCCCTGCCTTTATTTTATTTTTTATTTTGTATTTTTTCTGGCATTTGAAAACTCGTAAGTGTCTATGCTTAACATTTGAGTGAGAAGCCAGTTAGTGATGTTCTGTCCTTGGTGGTGTGTCAGTACCAAAAGATGGTGAACACAGCAGCAGTCTGAATGGAAAAATATCTAAAATGAGGATTTTTTTTTTTTTTAAATCACAACAAAAACGTCCGATGTGATACCAGAAACGTCGACAGATAAAACGCTGTAAATAACGCTCCATCTAACTCCAGGTGTGGACAAGTGCACATTGCTTTTTAGATAACCAAGGGCAAAGACCAAAAAAAATGTTTATAACAAAACAAATTCATGCCTTATATGGAAATTTAATGTTACGACAAGAAGCACATTTGGTTTTTGTGTTTGACTTCTGAGCGCAGGCTATATTGCTTTTTATATTTCAGTATTTCTACCAAGACAGAACAGCAGACACGTTCTCCAGAAAAATGTGGTGATGTAGCTTTTCCATGTAAATGCCAGTCACACTTTCTGCAGATACTTGTTTTGATTTAGTGTCGTGAAACTTCTTGAGTCACAATCACACACAGTGCACACCAGTACTTTCCGTAATTACAAAATCCTTCTATTAGACAAAATCTATGTGACCGAATTATAAATGAAAAGATTTTCGATTCTTTGGTTTAGTCTCAGGTCAATGAAACTTTTTGTCTGTTTATTTTGTTTGTTAACATGCAGATCCAGTATCAGCTGACAGTTACCACAGAGACTGGACATCGGACATTTCTGCAGGGCATCAGCGATCAGCCTGCTACTCTTTAGAACTTTTTTGCAGGATGATACTTGACATGATTTTACATTTAATTCACTAATTTGTCCCTGGAAGTTGGTAAAACCTTGTATGTCATTTTCAGCTGTTCTTCTGTGCTCAGCTTGCTTCAGTAAAAACAAAATTGTTTATCTATCTGGCATTCTTTTCATTGTTTCAAAACTAGTTTTCAGTCCTCACTGTTATAACGTGTGCAATGAAATACTAAATATATATATATATATATTGCCTATCACAGTATCTGTTGTCTTTGAGGTGTTGACAACTCAGATTCATGTATTTACATGGGAGAAATCCACCCACATGGATTTTGTGAGAAAATGGCACAGCACTAATGTGAACAGGTGGAGACAGGACATGGTGTTGATGCAAGTGATGTTTCACAGAGGAAACTGCAGCCAAATGCTGAATCAAAAGCAGTATTAATGTGAATATTGTGATCACAGAATCACAGAAAAACAAGATACAGGCCCAATAATGTGATTATATTTAATATTAACTTAGCCCTGTCCAACATTCTGTCAATGTTTAAAGCCAAGTGAGTAAATGACCTGATTTCCATAATAATAAAGTTAAACATGGCATAATGTTTTCAGTCTTATTTCCATCTTTTACAGTTTAATTTAAAAAAGACCAAAAGACAAACCCTTAAGCAGCCTGTATGGTCACGTCATGTTACAACTAGCTGTGTTTTTTTTTTCTGCACAAATGAGTGTGAAGCTATCACGCTTTTATCACATTTTCTAGGTTAGCTTCTCAGCATAAATACAAATAACATATTATTACAATTTTAGGGACATAACACTCACGTTTTCTGAATCAATACTCAGAAAGTGTGTTACATTGTGCAGTAATACCCTGAGTGAAGCTGCTGTCAGTGATGTCATCTCTTGAACCAGTGGTGTAGTCTATGGGATGTGCTGATATAGAGTGTAAACCCAATGCAAGAGAGCCTAGATTTCCACTTAAGAATATACAAGGATACATTTCAACACCATTTTCTGTCAGAACTTGCATCCAAACACTTTGGTTTTGCAAATAAAAGATGAGGGCATTGGTGATTTTTGTTAGAACACTAATTAACTATGATCAGATTCCTGCCCTGACCGCAAACAAATAAATCATGAATCCAGAAAACATGCCGACATAGTGTGTACTTGTGATCACAAGCTCCCCCACAGCGGTTTACTAACAGCATGACAGCTTGACAGAAAATCACCACACACAGCAGAGTGCCAGTCTAAGGTTGACACATGTTATTTTACCTGCTAACTTACTGTTTTGGTTCTCTCTCTTACCTCCTCACAGTTTCTTTATCGGCCACAGGTGGCAGCCACTTTTAAAAACAATTTAATTGTGGCTTGCCAAGTTAGTGGTACATTTAACCGCTAAAGAGTCAGATATGTCAGATATTTAAAGAATAGATTGAACCGAAAACAATATAAAAGCAAGAGCTAAAAAATTAAAAATTAAAAAAAAATTATATTCAACTTCATTCAACATTCATTGGGAGCCCAGAACATATGCACTCACCGGCCACTTTATTGGGGAAAACCTGTTCAACTGCTTGTTAGTGCAAATATCTACTCAGCCAAACACATGGTAACAGCTCAGTGAATTTAGACATATAGAAATGGTCAAGATTACCTACTGAAGTTTAACTGTCAGAATGGGGAAAGAGAATTTGAACATGGCAAGGTTCAACAGCTGGTCTGAGTATTAAATATTTATTCTAATTTAATATTTCTATATAACCCCACACCTTCTGGAATGTTCCTGTGCAACCATATTGAGAGTTTACAAATGACAACCTGCAAAAAAAGAAAACCGGTGAGCAGCAGTTCTCTGGGGGAAAATGCCTTGTTGATGTCAAATGTCAGAAGAGAATGGCTGGACTGGTTTAAAAATGATTGTAGGTGAAATGATTGGCAACAAAAACCCAAATAACCCCAACTTACAACCAAAGTATGCAGAGGACCATCTCTGAATGCACACAGGTCAAACCTTGAAGCAGATTGACTGCAGCAGCAGAAAGCCACACTGGGTGCCACTCCTGACATTTTAGTAGGCATCTGCTCAGGTGACCAGTGAGTGTTTACTGTATTTACGTTAAACCAATCATCTGCTCTGCAGTGGTCAAATAACTTTCTGCAGGTAAAATGAATCCAACAGAAAATATAATGAACCTAGAGCTCAATCCCTTTTTTTCCTGTTTGTCCTAAAACTGTCCATTCACACATTTTTTGCACAGGGGAATAGTGTACTTCCGACATAGAGTTAGTAACCATATTGTTTGTCCAGTTATAATTTGCAGGCTTTGGTCCCTTAAAGGTATTTTTAACAGAGAGGGGGCTGCACTTAAGGCCGTGACTCCTCTTGGTGCACTTGTTTCTCACTTTCAACTCGAGAACAGAATGTGTCACATCTGCACCTGAAAACGACACCACAAAAAAGCCTCCGTAAATCTTCCCCCGCCGAACGTCGCCATAAAATGAATGCATAAACTTCCAATTACCCTCTGCCCCTCATAATAAGATGAATGCCCTTTAATATACAGAGTGCTGTGGATTTTTTTCTTTTTTTTTGTAAGATGGAAAGCCAATTTCCTGGGTTGTCAGAGAGCACAAAAAAAAATAACCAAATGCACCCTGACACATTACATCAGGCTGCTGGTTTATCTGCTGGCAAAAGCGAGACAGCAGGAACAGAGAGCCACAGTGGGAAGATGAGGACAGACAGGGTTATGTTGACCAGCTTGAGCCACCTGCATGTCCCCCATCCCATAATGAGATAGTCATCCCATAGTGGGTTAATAAACAGTTATTCATCTTCAGTGTGGCATCCAGGAAACACAGGTTTGCCCTTGGGCTAATCTTCAGGCCGATAGAAGACAGCCAATTCATCAGAGCACTATTTAAACTGCAGACCACAAACTTTCAGGAACCTTCCCCCAACCCAACTCCAAATGAAGCCAGTGGAAGGGAAAAAATGGGAGTGATTGAAGAGAGAGTAGATGACATAGAGGGAGAGATGGAGGGAAGATAAGGTTGATAGAAAGTGGAAGGTAAAGGAAAAGGTGAGAGGGGTTGGGTCGCTAGTCTTGGAGTGATTTATGGTGTTTAGAAAGTCAAGACTGTTTGAATTAATGAGGCAGAATTGGTGAAATCGAGTGGCACGTGTGTGCATGTGTCTACACGTGGACCTGAAGGTCATTTGACGTGGTCATCAATAACCTGTGAGCAGATTTCAGGGTTTGAAATTACTTTCAAATTACACTATTACAAATTCATCCAGAGAAATCATTCATGTTTGGAAAGGTTGGAAGAGGGAGGCGGACATTTAAATTCCAAGTCAGTGGCTGGTTGACCTTGACTGTGAGAGGCAGGAGCACAGTTAGCAGTTGTTATCATAAGGTGGTTGATTATGAAGCCACATTTGACACAGAGTGGCATCGTGGCTGACGTGTGTGAAAGTCAGGATTTATGGAGCTTGTCAGTTTCGTGACAGCTTGGAAAAAGTCCAAAAATAATTTGTTCACCCATATTGCTCTCCAAGACTCACTAAGCAAACTCATTTATTACCTCTGACTAACAATATACAAGGTCGCATTACAAATTATAACAGTACTGCAGCTGACTTTTTTTTTCGTTGACAAAAAAAAGTAGACATAGTGAAAAACTGCTTACAGTATGTCCGCACGCATCCTGCCTCGATTTAAGAAAGATGGTCAAATAAATCACACCCATGTTCTTTTTTTCCCTGATGTAATGGTGTGTTTAATCATCAGCCATCACAAGATCTACACCCAAACAAGTTTCAAAGTTTTCCAACACCACCAGAGTTAAAGCTGTCATCAGCAGGATCATGAGAGAATCCTTTTTCCTTTTTTCCCCATTTTCTAAGGTGACTTTGCAGTGTAGAAAGTTGTTGCCAGTGCCGAAGTACCAATCTTTCCACCAAGGGGACATGTACATGCAGCTACTTAGTAGATCAGCCAATTGGAATGGTCTTCTCTCTCTGATCTGCACTGTTTTTGTAAGCTTAGTACTTCAGGCAGCATGTTCTCCCCGTGGTGCGTGGGTTCTCACCGGGTACTCCGGCTTCCTCCCACAGTCCAAAAACATGCAGACGTGGGGATTAGGTTAATTGGACACTCTAAATTTGCCCATAAGTTTGAATGTGAGAGTGAATGGTTGTCTGTCTCTATGTGGCCCTGTGATGGACTGGCGATCTGTCCAGGGTGTGCCCTGCCTCTCGCCCCATGCCAGCTGGAGTTAGGCACCAGCGCCCCCCGTGACCCCTAGTGGATAAAGCGGTAGAAAATGAGTGAGTGAGTGAATACTTCAGGCAAGTGCCTTACTGCATGTAGGCACTGCCATGTTTCAGCAGCAGCCTGAATAGGTAAACCAGTCAGAGTGGGTATATGACATTGTTTTGGGATATGACGGCCACCGTAGTTCCCTGGGATCAATGGAAAAGAGAGGAGGGAGTGGAGGAGTCGTTTGTGCGTTTCAATCTTACTTAAATCGACTTGACACACATCACACAAATTACTTGGTAAACCATATATGGCTGTACCGAAGGTGACGATTGGTTAGTGTTTGAGCTCTGTCCAGTCGTGCATCAGACATCACATGCCTCTGTAAAGAGAAGCAGTTCCTGCTGTTGCATGAGGAAAGGTTAGTGTGTTAGGTTTTACTACAACATTTACTGACCTTTACTGAACAAGGTTTTGCTTCCTAAGTGATGTAATGTGTAGAAACTTGATTTGTTTAATACTGTTTTCCAGAATCTGTATTAAAATGGATCCTGACTAGAGAATGAAACATGTCAAAAGGAGGTGCAGAACAAGGACAGCAGGATCAAGGAAACTGCAGTGAATCCGCATTTCCCTCACTCACTAACATTTCCAAGTACACTTAAGTCAAGCTACTGCTGTAGCCTGACTATGCCATTCATTTGTTCTACTGCCCTTGTCCCACTATACAAGCACTAATGGGGAATCGATTTATTAAATTAAGTGTGTCTGCCTCTGGGGGTAAAACGCCACTTTTCAACTTGTTAGTATTTAGGTGGTTTCCGGCAGGTCTTCCTACCACCACTAAAAACCAAAAACACCAAAAAAAATGCACCAGTTTGTTGTTGTCTTCTGACTGAAGGTACTCATGCAGTAGTAGCTCGACTCTCAGTTGCATCATCTGGGTGTGTTGGTCCAACATTGAGAATTTTGATTGAGTACAATTTCAGTTTTTTTTATTCTGATGTCATAAAAATGTACTGACTCACTCACCCACAGATGAATAATTATCTTTATTAATTTCTCTGTAACATGTTAGGTAGGCCGTTCCACAGTAACATTCATATGTGGCCACTTAAAAAATGAAAAATGCCTCCACTTAACATGTCAGTCATTAACAGGGTAAATGGATTTTAAGCCAATGTCGAGGACTACTGTTTGACTTCTTATTTGAATTAAGAAAGAACACATTACCTAATAATTGTTCACACGTCCTATAATGTTATATTAAATAATGCGATTCTCATTTACACTGACTAACACAGAGTAAACACACCATCTCCACTTAACCCACGCACACATTGGGAAAACATACAAAGTCCACACCGAAAGGCCACAGTTGAAGAACTATTACTATTCGAAGAGTAACGCCTGTTGTAGAAGAATTAACAATGTCAGAGCTTATTGACAATACAGTTTGTAAAAGTATAGCCATGAGCTCTGTTTAATTCCAGGTTTCATTAACCATTCCTGCACAGGGTCACTCTGGAGCACATGCAAATGTTTGCTGCTACTCCTCCTGCCGCTGCAGTTAATATTGATGATCTTTCAATTCTTCCGAACCTGTTGCTATGGCAGCCAAAGAAACAGGCACTAATTGACTTTGCCAGTATCTGAGTACTATCAATTGTATACCTCTTTACCAGCTGATGATAAGAAGTTTGAGCTATGGCCTGTTCTACTGAGCTGCATATTAATATCAGAATATGTGGATATATAGCAGCAGGCCAGACATGGTGTACGGCACTGGTTGTTTGAGGAATTGTAGAGACTCTGGAGCTGCAACCCATTCAGAATATAGAACCTAGATTTGCCTCGTGATGTGTGTCTTTATGATGCCACCTTTAAATAGATGCAAGTGGCCAGTGTGGAAATACTACACAAATACTGTAAGGTACATGGAAGTGCTAGTTACTCAGCCTTAAATGCAACAACAAGAATAAATATACACCTAAATGCTACACCTAGATGGCCTTTGCTATATTTATCTCTTTATCCGCCACACGGAGAGAGTGAGCGACAGAATGGGTTTGCGGGGGAAGACTTTAAGAGGGACCAGGATAACAACAAAATAAGACAATGAGAGGATGACAAATTGAGACAGAGAAAGAGGCAGACAGGCTGTCTGATGTGAAAATACTCCCCAGTGAAAGTAGCCGTCCCTTGTGATAGTGATCCTGTCATTTGAGCAGGAGCCTGAGCAGAAGAGGATGCCATACAACAGAGGAAGACAGTTTATCCTTTGGGCAGAGTGGAGATGAACTGCTGCCATAATTATCAAGTCAAACCGACTCAGACTTAGTGACGGAGGCTTTAGATTAGGTTTTAGATTGTTATCGTATTTATAATATTGCGCTGATCATTGCATATTTGTCATTTATTAAGAAAAAAATGCAAACCACTTCTCATTCCTTCTAACATGCATCTTCTTATGGTTTATTCTCTACATAACCGAAACCTTTCAACATACCAATTTAAAAACTCCTATTGCATTTTGAGTCATAGTAACGGACAGTTTTATAGCTTTATAGCAACAGACAACTACCTTTTCACTTCTTACAGATTTATTGCTTAAATGATTCACTGTAATTGTGCTACTTTTGGGGGTTTTCTGCGATTGAAGGGAAAAGGGAGACAAAGGGGTTTTTAAAAATGTCAGATTGTCAGATTATTCATAATATCTTTGGTGTTTCTTTCTCAGGATCCAGAGGGTTTAACACAGGGATTGACTTTATGCTGGATTACATATATGGTGTATAGGCATGGCCACTGGACCTTTATGGTCAGAGAAGCAATGAAGGTTGTTTTAAGGTAGTTTTTGCCTTTTTTGTAGAAATTGGGTAACATTCCATATCTATTGCATTAAAAAGCTAATGGTGAACAATAAATCCCTTGGGTTTTTAAACACTCCTCTGAATAGTATATTGTAGTGTAACGTCACTTTCTTTCAAGGCTAATTGGTTGTTAATGAATGCTTCTCATTAAGAGTCTATGGAGGACAGTACATTAAAAAGGGATTCAATGAAAATTTAATTGCCACTGGCACCGGTATGTACCTGGTGAGTGTTATAAACCGAGAGTGGTGTTTTTTTAAGTAGGCCACAAAGTCAAGTGTAGCCCAGAGTCCCAGCACATGAGCTGACAACAGTGGATCCATTTCAGCTGAGGCCCTTGTATGTATCCTACTGGCAATTATAATACATGGTGTTGTGTTGAGACTGTTGTAGTCTGCCTCTCTCTCTCTGTCTGACTCAGCCCTTGTCAGGACTGTTGTGCAGTAATGACTAAAATCATATTGCTTGTGCAAACACAAATTAAAAAGAATAAGAGAAGGCGATGTCATCCATGAAGCTGCATTTCTCTGCTTTCTCTTTTTCTCTTTTTCAAGTTGGTCTCAGCTCCATCCACAGGTGTCGTCGAATAATGTGAAGACTGGGGAGAGAGCTGCTCCATGCTTTACTGGCTGAAGGCTGCAAGCTGCTCCTCCTTGCTGCTGTTTCCTCATTGGTTTGGAAAATAAACCAATACTGTACATTTTTTAAAAATGAACAAAATATCCAGATCTGGAGAATGAAGCTAAGGAAGAGTCTCCCCACCCAGTCAGTATGTATGCAAGTCTATGGGAAATTGATCTTCTGCTTCTCACTTGATTTATAATGGTGGTAAACATCTTCCTGAGGAGTTAGTGGTCCTGTACAGTACAGCATGGTGGCTAGTTTGAAACTTTCCCATTTACAGTCAAATTGATGATAAGGCAGTGGATGTCACACATCGCAAATCCAACCCTAATCTGTCTTGGTTGCATTTTCACTTCTGTTTTCCTGGTCATTTAAAACAATATCTGTTTGTCTTTATTACAAGTAACACTTGATATTTGGAAACCATTTTCTCCCAAAAAAAAAAAAGAGTTACTTCAACCACTGTGACAAAATGCCATCATATTGTATACTTTTGTTCTGATATAATCTCTGCCTTAACACCCACGACAAGGCACAGTGTGAAAATTGAAACACAAGGCTGATATGAAAACTTGATGATACAATCTAACCTCTGCCAAGACTTTTTCTTTCTCTTCTTTTATTGCATGTAATCCAAAAAAGCAACCAGTGTGCAAATGAGAATGGGTGTTTTTAATCTTTTTTCTGCTGTGCTTTTATGTTCCAAAAACTTCAAGCTTTAACAGCTTCTTCAAAACACCAACATCATCAAAACAGGCATCTGAGAGAGTCCACATATCCTGCCGAATCCCCATCTGACGCCTGTGACTGTTTGAGTCTCGATAAGGGTAATGTGATAAATCCTGCATGTGGCCGAAATGAAAAAAAAAAAGGACCCTCTGACCTATAAACTGTCGGAGTGGAGTGTTAAATCTGACAAATGCTTGACTCAGTGTTATTGAACTTGGAGGTAAATCTGTCAAGAGGGGCGATAACAATGTAAACAAACCGGAAAGTTAAATTCAGTTCAGTTCTGCAGAAAAAAAAACACTGTTGTGCCTCCTTGTTGCTCCACTCATGGTCCAGTACCGTTACAGTTTAACCGTGTACTCTCTGGTGACTCCTGTTTGTTTGGATTGAACATAACACAGCTCTTGTAGAGCTGACAAACAAACTGTACATGTTGAAGACAGGTTGGAAACATTAAAGACAGGAAATCCCTGGCATACTTTTGTTTTTTACACAAAAATAAAACACCTAACAGATTTACAGTGCACACCAAACATTCTTTATTTGCTTAATGCTGTACATGTTTCAGTCACATTCATCGTCTACTGCTTTATCCTCCACAGGAGCATTGTGGAGAGCTGGAGCCAACCCCAGCTGACACAGCCCGAAAGACGGTTTCACCCCAAACAGGCCACTATTCCTTCGACCGTTCACTCTCACATTCACACCTGTGGGCAATCTAGAGTGTCCAATAAACCTCCGGATGTTTTTGGAAAACCTAGAGAAAACACACATGCACATGGGAGGACATGCAAACTCCACACTGAAAGGCTCTCGGTCAGACCGGGTCACAAACCCGGGTCCTTTTGCTGTAAGACAACAGTGCTAACCAATATCCCGACGTGTGACCCACCTATGGTTACATTCATATTAAAATGAAGGTCCACATACCGCCTAAAGCATGCACTGTCACTGCATGCAGGACAGTGCATGCATAGGAGTTTCTGTGATAGTGGGTGAATGATGACATTAATGCAGAGGCCAGAAGATCCTTGTACCTTTACCGTGTCCAAATGTGTATTTTGCTACCTATAATCGAAACACATGCATTACTGAGGTGTTAATTCTATCATACTGCTCATTTGTTTCGTACAATTTGTCGGGCTGCACCCAATCCTTGTTTCATTCGTTGACTAATCAAGTCAATTTTCTACTCATAGGTCGCAACCAACTCATCCACTCTCTTTTGATTTTATGGCAGTTTGGGCCAATGACTCTCACAAAATTACACCCTTTTCACAGTTTTCCTACCCACTTATCAAACTTACATACTCTTACAGGAGGACAGAGGTTTCAGGAGCAGAGTGATAAATAAAAATGACCCTATTAACATTCCGTCACCCTTTATAGTTGCTGTTGGGTTAAGGTTACAGTTAGGAGTCTTGAACCAAATCAGACCTTCTAACCACATGCTCACATACTGTTGTGTACAATAGAAACAATGTGTCCTTCAGGTCTAAATGGTGAATTTTGCAATGCAGTAGGACCCGCCGTCTCCAGTGTCAGAGAGAAGGTTAGTGTACACTTAAATTAGTTTTATCTTCAATGATCAAGGGCCTCCTTACAAATCCCGTTGAAGCTGTGGGTATAATGATAAGTAAAGTTTGGCAGATTCAAACCAGAGAACAAGTGATTTGAAATACTGATTTCCCTCCAGTCTCAAATTTATTTTGCCTGTGTTTAGCTGCAAAAACCAAATGTCAGTGTGCTGGCATTGTGAGCATATTAGCATGCAAGAAACACTGCTTGTATAGTCTTATGCCTATTTGTAAGCTGTTTTTCATTTGAAATACCTGCAGGACTGCACTGGCGTATGGACGTGGACTGTTGCTTTTGATTAGAGAGATGTATCTATTATTTTTCCTTACTTCAGGACATGCTCATCCTGCAATATCACTTATCTATTGAGTCAAAATGTCAGAGCAATGTATTATTGGATTGGTTTGGGCAAACCCTTTCCCCCACGGGAAATGGCTGAGATAAAAGGGGGGGAGAATTTAAGGGGCAAATGACAAGTGGAAACAAAATAGCCTTTCATTCTAAATACCAAGACATGAGAAGATCACTTTCTAAACACCACTGGCACACCACCTTTTCTCTTTTTTTTACAACAGACTAAAAGAGCAATATTTCTTGTCACAGTGAAATAAAGTTTATAATGGATTATTTACCCTTCCTGCCAAATCTACTTAGAGCTAAAGAACAAGCCGGAGAAAGAGAAGGGACTGCAGAGAGGGAAAGTGCAGGGAAAGAACAGAGAGGAATTGTTGTGCAAGCATTTGGTCAGGCAAAAGATCAGTGGATCGATCGGCTGATGGAGGGCTGACAGAATGACAGCTCTATGCCGATCACTGAACGATGTGTGGAAAGCAGCCGAGGTGGAGAGAGAGAGGGGGAGAGAGAGGGAGAGAGAGGGAGGAGGAGGTTGAGACACAAAGTATTAGCAAGTGTGAGAGAGAAGTAGTGGGTCAGGGAGGCTGACAGCCAGCAGTAATGCATGATAATTGGTTATCAAGTGGACATGCTGGCTGTGTGGAGGCGAACACTCAGCCCAGTCACTTCTTGAGCCTTCCACCACATCACATCAGAATGAAGCCTGTCAGTACACACAAACAGGCACGCACCCACACACTTTTGTGTTCTCCTACACGCATACACTGCAACTACGCTTACTCACAGTGGTATCTGTGGATGAATATTTTAGATATTAAAAAATATCTGAAATAACCAGGGTTGCCTAGTTGAGAGGTTTAGCTGGGAGTATGGAATGTTTGTATGGGCTTGTATTCCAGTGTGTTACATTTTGGGGGTTTTAGTATACAGTCATTTTAAAATATTATATTATTGTTTGGTTTTCATAGCATTAGAATAGGTAAGGTTGTCTTCTTGAGACAAAATATTTCTGATGCACTTCACGTGGCTTTACGTTTCATCATTTGGAAGTGTGAGCTTAAAGCACAAACAATGGTCAACGGTCTTGCCAATGTTAACTCGATGCATAAACAGAGGAGGAAGATGAAAGAACAGAGAAAATAAATGGGGGGTAGAGAGAGTTGTGAAAGGGTTTTTACATCCTTTCTGGTATTCTGGGGCCACCGTAGTTCTCTGACACTCTTGGAAAGGCAAAAGTGATCAGAATCATGTTTGCATTTGTTGCATTCTGCAGTCTCACCATTAGATGTCACTAATTTTGTGCCTTTGTTATCATGGAAAAATGTAATAAACTCATCGCATTGGAGGTGTCTTCATTTGCGTCATTTGTTTTAGCGTGGTGACTGGAGACTCTGCGGTGTGTACAATGTTGCAGTTTGCTGTCAGCTGACCGTCAGGGCAGTGAATCCTGGCCTTACAACTGTTTATTGCTATCATAATGTTTCATAAAAACTTTGACAAGACCAGAAAAGGGGAAAGGTTGCATTAATACTGAGCTGACATCTGAGGCAGAACAACGAGCCTGGAGAGCAGTAGTTTGCCCAGTGGAGGTTGACTGCAGGGGCTTTGCTGCAACATCCACCCTTAGGTTTCTCAAAGACTTGGAAATGTATGAACAAGCCCTGCACCAGGCCATTAAAGAAACATTAAGGACTGCAGAATGCTGCACCCAGTGGCTACAGATCAGGAGTAAGATCCCCAACTGGGCCCCAAGATGTTACAGACAAGCACTCAATCACTATGTTTACGTGCACAGCTTATTCGAGCCGCGGCTTGAGCAACCGGACAACTTGCCAAGAGAAATTCAATTTATTGCCCATGTACGTCTGACTCCACCTCCATAGGTGGCGCTGTATCTCTCCATAAGCTAGTGCTATTGAATCCGTTTCCAGTCGACCTTTTATGTCACAGACAAACAACCAGCAAAGGGTGAGATGGAATATTTAGTTCCTTCAGCTGCTCAAGCATGAAGGTCGACGTCTCTTTGTCAGCCCAAAAGTGGGTCTTCTCCGCAGCGTTCGCTCTTGCCGATGCCATGGTGTTGTTTGTTCTTTTCTGACAAAAGCAATGCAGTTCATATGTCATATCCCTCTACTTCTGGGTCAAAGACTGAGATTGTCGAGGAGTAATCGGACTTTGAATCAAAATATCAAGGTATGTTAGTCCAACTAGTCCACTCAGAACACCGACCTGTTTTTGTAGTCTGGCCAGTGACTGACGACATCTAGGCGATAACATGTCACTATCATCCACTGGTTGACCATCTGTTGTAGTGTTGAAAACCTCCGATATTCACCATCTTTCTCCTATGATTGTTTTTAGCTTCATAGATGTATACTCGGGTTTTATGCATGGATTCAGATGCTGAAGAGGAATGCTGAGTATTTTGTATGCATGTCCACAATCCTGACCTTTAACACAGCCTTACTTTCTTTATAGTTTGTTGTGGAAATTACGTGTGTCCCCAGGTGAGACAGGAATAAAGACCCTTGAGAGTCCACCAGTTGTCTTTATGTTTTTTTCTTCAGAGGGAACAGGTTTACAGAGCATAAGGATGTCTGCAAGTGTATCTCAGCTTCCTAAAGGCAAGAACAGGTGCACAGGAAAAGGCATTTATGCCCATAAAAGGTGACAGTATGCATCCCTTTAAAGGCAAGGGAGGTGAGCACTACTACAGTAAGCCAAAGTCGGAGTGACCTTTTCATCAGAAGATATGTTGATACAGATATTTTGAGAACATAGTTAGATATTGGATTTTTCATTACTTGTTTCACTTTGTACTGCTTTGGTTTTGGTCCAGCTCTAATCACTGAATACTTTAATTTTCTGCTCCATCTAGTTTTAAAAAGTTCTTATGTGAGGCTTGTTTATATATAATAAAAGATATTACAAAAATAAGCCATTTGCTGTCTGGCCTAATGCAAAACAGTGGCGTATTAATAATAATATTTGGAGGAGACAGTTTTTTTAAAATGGTGTTCCGTGAGTCAGTCTTCCTTTTAAGTGCATTGTATAAATAGTGTCTGTGACTCACAGTTCATTAAGGTAAGGTAGTTTGAAAACTTTATAGCACTTTATCGACATTATGAGTCCAAATTACCATCTTCCCTGAGACATAACTCAGATCTTAATACACAGACAGGATATTTTCAGATTCGTGGTAATGAGGAGTTTGTCAGCTGGGAGGGCTACAGACTCCATCTTAAAAACTCTTGGTGCATGTATTTTTAAAAGAAGCATCTCATATGCTCATATGGTTGCCTGACTGAAAAACGTTGATTGTTTCTCACTAAAACATCATTCATCGTCCATAATTGGAAGTCCCTGACCCAAATTGAAAAAAACGGTCAAAACTTTTATTGTGTTTTTCTCAGTACACTTTTCATTTTGTCATCCTTTCTTTTTTGAGCTTCCAATTCCTTTCACCGCAGCAGGTACAGATGACTGAAATGCCCAAACAAAATGTAACACAGAGAAAAGCAACAATAAAAAGACCTAGTCAACGCTTACTGAAGTACAAGAGTACAAAAATAAAATAAAAAAAACGTCACTCTGTCTGCTTTGAGAGGACAGACTCTCATGTGGGTTTTTTTTGCTGGCTGCAATATATTGATAAAATATTTCTTGGTCTCGCAAAATATGCTGTCAGATTCTGTTAAGGTTGTACTCAGCACATTCCTTTATAGCAATCTTCCTTCCAAAGAAGGAGATGCAGTTAAAACTTTGTTTTTACTTCCCTGTAGAAGTGACAAAAGACAGCAGCGTTAGATAAGGGAAGTACAGAATCGGGGAGTAACAAAGGAAAACATACAAATACATTGGACCTTTGGTCTAATTTGCCCGATGGCCTAACTTCCTTTCCTTAAGTTCAACTCTTGCCATTTCACTTTTAAGCCAGACTTAATGCTTAATCTTTGAGTTATCGTCATGTTACCTTTCTTCTCAAGTCCAAATGATTTGCCTGAACTTAAAACATTGGAAAGTGAGAAAATGGATATTGGTCGTGTCATTTGTGTGACACATCAATTGTTTGTGTCATAAAATTATAAAAAAGAGAGATCGTCAGGTTTCTCGTGCAATATCTATTTTGCTATTTTATAGCAGAGATATATCTTATTCTATTGTACCTGGAAACAAAAACTGTCCATATCATTCCATAATAAAAAAACACATTACGTGAACCGTATTGGAGCACCGGTAGTTTGACACATATCCAACCATCCTGTAAGAGAGAGATGCGGAGAAATAAGACAAGCAGTGAGAAAACAGAACTAAAAGGGAAATATGGTGTTTATTTCCATGAGGAACTACATGTAGATTTAGATAGAAAAGGAGAATGTAGATACCACTGAGTGTGAGTAAAGAAAACCAACTCACCATCATCGTGTCCAGAAGACAAGTGTATAGAGTGTAGAGAAATCATGTTCTGTCTTGAAAATAATAAAATTAAAAAAAAAAGGCTGTTCCACATTGAGCATAGGGCCAGGAAAGAGACTTGTGTGAATGGCTATGGCTCATTTGGAAGCTCACATGTGAAGATCTGTAAATCTTTGAGGTGTAGAAATGTAAAAATAGGCTCTGACACAAATTTGCTTAGGTTTTGATGGTGCACCGTTGGGGATGGAAGGTCACAATCAAAGCCTGGAAAGACTGTGTAATGCTCCGGCACATGCAATTAGGCACAAAACTCCGACGGCCACGTGGCTCCATGCATCTGCAGAGAAGCGTCGGTACTGTTGCAAACCGAGGGGTCAGATGAGGTCCCGCTCACATTTCCAAGCCACAAAACCATGACCAGTGCCCAATTAGCATAGCTACCTTACTAGGTTAACCCATCCAGAGTAGAAGAGGATATTACAGACCAGATACAATAATTAAAAAGGGTTGACATCTTGAACCTATTTCTTCCTCCCAGGTTTTTGGTTGCATAGATTGGTGTCTTGGTGGAAAAAAAAAAAAAAGAAAAATCCTCTGGATTCTTCACCACGTTTTGACATGCTGCTTGTAAATGGCCCATTAGTGACCACATAATGATGGCTCTGTTCAGTTCATGTAAATCAGAACAGTATGACAGTGAACCAGCATGCACCCTGAAACGGGGGAAGCTAAATGGAACTCAGCCACCATTAATTTACTTACACGCACCTGTGGTTTTCCTACGGTAACCTGTCAAAATGGCTGCTGTGAAAAGGGCCCATTAATCTATTGAGCCCGCGCCCCTTCACGCCTGTGAGGGTTCCCCCAGCCTCTGCTTGTTCCACCAGATGTGACAGTGTAATATAATGTATAATGTAGGCCAAAGCCACGGGCCTGTAATAAATCCATGAGAAGAGTTTATTCAAATCTATGCTAATTTGAAGTGTACTGTTTGTGCCTTGGCAAGAAATTGCCTTCCACTGAAATGGAAACCTAAAATCTTGACTGAAAACAATGTTTGAGAGAGATGCAGCCCCAAGTAAACCACCATTGTGATGATACAGTACGAAGGAGAACACACTGCATCTCATTTGTAAACACTTTTGACCTTATGAGTTTCACACCAAATGAGGGTCGACTTTATCGACTTCATCCCTGAGAGAAAGGTCTGACTCTCACCAAGAAATTATTTATCCTACAGTAGGTTTGCGCGTTTAGACTGAAATGTATTTCAAGACCACAGGCGTATACCCACAATAAATCTGCACTTTTCATTAGGCTCGTGTATTTTTTTCAAAAAAAAAAGAAAAAAACAAAAACAATGTGTCACAGACATCTGGATTGGTTCTGGGGACAAAGCAACAGCTATATACGAGTCATTATCCCTTCATTTTTCACAGGACAATTGCTGAACAAATAAGACTGCCACAGCTTGTTCTTATATTACAGATTAAAGAGGCAATACAGGCTGTATTAGCTTTTAATAGTTGGGACACTCCTGTCCATTGCTATCATTTTTCTTTCCTGTCCCATTCTTACATCTGAAGGCACAGAGCCACATACACTTTTTTATATCATCTAATACATCTGTTGCAACTGCAGCAAAATGTCTGACTATTGACAAAACAAGTAAAATATATCTCCATCAAAAGTTTTAGATGTTAAAAGAACTGTAGGCAACAGAAGGAACCGCGTAGCATGACTGGAAAGACACATTGCCTACAGCGTATGCAGCTTCCAGCTGGTCCAGCTCAGACATTCACGTCCAGCAATTAGAAGAGGGGCCAAAGTCCTGCTGCTGATGGAGGAACAAAAACCTCTTTCTCGTGCATATGCAGCATCTTGAGAAGAGGTCATGTAAGTCATAAAAAAATGTGCCCTGCCCAGATGTCCATCTTCTGAATGTGATAAGACAATCTTGGGAGAATTCTTTCAAATTTGGCACACATTCAAGGAGGACTCAGTTTGGTCGTCAAAGGTTAAAGGTCAGTGCATTTGTACAATTTTTTTTTTTTTAACCCTTTACTAACATCTTAATCCTAAGGACTCTTCAAATTTGGCAACATCATTCACTCGGAATCTCTTAAACATCCTATTTTGATACATATCATCTGAGAATACTCGGAATATTGAGAATAAAATAGTGTCAGTCTTTTCAAATCCACTCAGACCTAAATACCTCATTCAGTCAAGTGGTTATCAGAATTTGATAACAATACTTTATACTGAAACACATTTTAAACCTTTTTCTACCACTAGCTATCTGTTCTGAGTGACGGTGTCGATCCTGAGTGAAAGAGTTGCCTGGAGTAACTGTCTTTTAAACCCAAGTGAGTTCTTCGTGACAGTGAAGAGATACTAAGCAAAGATGGAATCATGAGATAGATAGATAGAGAGAGAGAGAGAGAGACATAATATACTGTAAAAGCAAAAAAAAAGGGTTAAAAGAGAGAAAGAGAAAGAGAGAGATTATGAAATGACAGCGACAACGCTTGAAGATAAATCAGTGATGTGTGAAAGCATATTCCACAATCAGGGCTGTGCTTTGTGATTCAGAGAGTGAGGAGACAGCAGCGGAAAGCAATTAGTGACTATCTGAATGCTTAAAAGGAACCTGAGAGCTCCTCCAAGGTCAGACATGTTGTCCCCGAGTGACTGCTGAAGTCGCCGTCCGCAGGCTCTTTGTGATGCCAGCGTGTGTTTCTGTGTGAACCTCTTTAGGACCTTTCCTGGCATGAAGACTGACATTGCCCGGACCGGTTGTCGTCAGGGAGACCAAAACCTGGACCTGATGAGGTAGAACCTCATTTCTGAGGAAACGTTATTTTAAGGGCTAAGTGGATTATGGTTAGGTTAAAGTGTGTGTGAAAGCATACGGTATGTAAGCATACGGCAATATGCACAGTGGAACGGAGAATAAGCACTTGTAAACCTAATAAATGAATAATTAGATTTGAGAGATGACGTTTTGGTAGACTCCCATGTCCCTTAAGCTGTGTTTCCCCTGAGTGGAACAGCTCTGTTTGGTACAGTACATATTTTTTTGTTTTTCCAGTAGAAAGAGTACCAAAATAACCAGCCCCAACTGTTCCATTTTTGGCACCCTTCCCTTGGGGTACAAGAGTATGGTCTGCGTGAAGCTAGACCGGCTCCACGCATGACATAAAAATGTAACTCCCATACAGCTGGTGTTTCTTCAACACCTGCAGTCTATTCTCAGTCTTAGAGACAAACAGCCAGAAAGAAACAGGAACGAGACGAGCTGTCGTCGTTCATTGTCGTCGCACTGGTGCAATACAATGCTAAGTATCTTGCTGACACGACCATTGGTCACGGGCCATACCCCACCTACAAAGTAAAGGTGCTGTTCTCAGTTGAAACGCAAGCCTGACCCAGGAGTGTTCCAAGTCGTACCTTACTGTACCAAACTGCACTGTACTGTGATGGAAGCACAGCGTTACCGGACCATAGCAGACTTCAATGGATGCTGAAACTATAAATTGGCCTTAATGGTCACCAGACACATCCTAGCTGCCCACTTTTTCCCAGTGACCCTCTCCACTGGAGGTTTTAAGGACAACGCTTCATCGGGCACACCAGTTAACACCCCTGTGTATTTTCTCCTGAAATTTCTCCAAGAACTGGCAAGAGATCAACTATTTAACTCAAATACCAAATCTGTCTAAAATAGCCAGTTAACCAAAACAAAAATCCATGGAAAATAAATTGTATTAAGGCCACATCATCATCATCAGCATCTTGGATTGTGTCTCTCAGGTTCTAAAAGTCACAAATCAGATCTTGTTTATTTAAGAAAAAAAAAAAAACGTTGATGTGTTTTGAAATGATTTTCCTTAGAAGTTCGATGATAAAAGTCAGAGTCTGAGAGTAAAAGGTTCAGAGGAGAAGAAATAAGTGAGTAAAAGAAACGCATAGAGATAAAAAGAACAAAATGTCTTTTTGATAGTCTGACAAGTGTGAGAGCTGCTGTGGGGGAAAAGAATCTTTGGTAAGACCTTTTTTTTTTTTTTTTTTTGCCACTTTCACCCTCTGATCTCTCTCAGTGTGTCTGACACACTTCACTGCTTTTGACAGACTTCAAGGTCTCCCATCACACTGCTGCTCGTCAACCCTTTCACTGAGGTGCCAGCTCACCAGCCACCCGAGGTACGGCCTCCTACTTCATAGTCATTAGGGCCCGAGCTCCGACTGGTGCAAAGACTTACTCTTTGCCGTGCACAAGAACTAACCAAACAGGGTGTGTGCATTAGCATCTTTGAAGATTGGGATCTGACCGAATTGCGGTGGGATTCGATTCAGCAGCAATTATAGTTAAAATCACATTTTCACATTTTGTGTTCCCAAGAGCCATGCAGCAGGCGTTCCACCCGAAAACACAGTGTGTGTGGGTAAAAGATTATGTGCACAGTTTTGTACACAGGTTCTACGTGTGTGCTCTAAACCAAACCTCTTTTTTTGGGGGGGGGGGGTATTTCTGTGGCAATGTTACAGCACCACATACAGGCCTGGCATATATACTACAGCAGTTAGTGCCATTGTGGGAGGTTCCTTGTGAATGAGGACATTTCTTAAAATAAGGCTGTGTTTATGGAAAGCTTCTTAAGAAATAAATGAAAAATAATGTGGTATAGGGAAAGACCTTCATTGCTGTTTTTGGATTCCAATTATTAATCAGGTACCACAGCCAGCTGGTCCTGTGGCAAGTGCTTTTGCTACTTTTTGTCCTTTAAGTAGGATTTGGTTTAAGAGTATATCTGTATATATGGATATTACGTTTAATACTACTGTAATGGAGAAGAAGATGGCACAGATGACACATCAACAGGTGACAGAAGAACAAAAAATTAACATTTTTTCCTCTTTGTTCAGGCTTTGTCCCGTGACTGGGTCCATGTGCATAATACACACACAGAATACACAGTAAAGCACCACATCTCCAGTGACCAAGAAAACAACTGACACATGTATGAGCTCTTTGCTGTGACAGTTGTGGTGACCCCTTCTCTTGCCCTGCTCTGTTTGTTCTTTTCTCCACCCTTTTCAGGAAGCAGCCAAGCAAAGCAGAGGTCGCCAGGGACGAGGATCACCTGAGCTACGGGTCTGAGGAAGCTTTAAAAGTCACCCATACTTCACAATAATCCCATCTTCACTGATTCAACCTTCATTTGTTAGTCACTGTAATACATTTCTTTCATTATCTATCCCAACTCTTCTGTTTCTTCCTCTATTTTCCATGTCAACTGTGAGCCCGGTGAAAATGAGGCTTTGTCCCGTTAAGTAAAGGATTGAGTAGCTTTTTCCTCTTTGAGTCAAAATGTCACACACTAGTTTGATTTTTCTTTTAACACAGCAGTACAGATGGAAGAGACGCCTGGGCTGCAGTTATTCCTGTGGGTACGTATTTGACCTATGATTGGGTGGAATGGGTCATAAAAATTAATATTCCGAAATTAAAAGAATGTGGGTTGCAGATGGGTGTGATAATTTGTAATTGATGAGAAAAAGATTAATCAGCGCCTACAGAACCCAGTGACAGAAGTGCAGTGAGATATCAGCACGAGTGCAGGGGTCTAAATTTAAAAAAAAAAAATAATTGGCGCAGGTGGGTGGCAGATGGATAATTAACGTGCGCATGCAGTTCCAGGGCGATGTCAGCCAATCAACAGTATGGATCGCTAATGGAGCTATTGCTCATGTGGTGCTCACTTGGACTTTTTGGACGTTTTAATAAAGTTTTCAGATCTTTTTTTTTTTTTTTTGCCATTTACCTTGTTTAGTCTCTCTCTTTGCTTGGTTTATGTCTACATCAATCTAAGTCCATGGATTATGCTGCAGTAACGGTATGTAAAACCACTGTAAATATGTTTGAGCTCCTTGCTTGGGTGAGCGGCTGCAAAGCAGATGCTTTCATTGGTTATTGTGATTAAAGAGCCACTGGCCCTTAAAACAAGATTGTAGTTTGACAGTGTGTTCTATCTTAAGCTGCGTTTAACTGGACAGTTGTGTAACCGGGTTCTCACTAAGTAGATTCCACTTACTTTCAGTCATTTGACGTTTTGCTCTCTAAAACATGGCCTCTCCAGTGGGGAGGATTTCTGCGAAGCCTCCCACTGAGCAACTTTTGAAACAATGTATTACTAAAGAGCTACTTGCAAAAGAACTGCTGCGCACCATGGCCTTGATATTTCTGCCAAAAATCTCAACACTGGAAACATTTTTGAGATTTAGTGTAAAAACACTCTTTGCTCAGGACATTAGTACTCTACAGAATTTTTCCATATATGTTTCTGTACATCTTACAAGTCTGAATGTTGAAAAAGTGCACATTTAAAGTTCAGTCAATCTCAGCGCATGGTGACTGTGTTATAGGTTAACTCTAATGTATGTATGTATGTTCATTGTATGTTACTACTACTGGATGCCTGAATTTCCTTCGGGATCAATAAAGTATCTAGTGGATAAACCACTAGTGGAGTTGTTCAGCATGTTCCAGAGTCAGCTTTTGAAACCTTTGGTCTTATTTGTTTGTCTTTGTAATCTTTGAACATTGAGCTATCCAGCTGCAGGTACCAACTGACCTCCTCACATGATCTCAAGTTAGCTTCCATAGACCCTTTTCCAATATAGGAACTTCCCTCATTTACCCAGGTAATTAAAAAATCTTGGTGCACTTCCACTGAAGGCTGTGTGGAACACATCTTGCATAGCGTAGGAACTTATTTACCCAGGAAAATACGTTCCTGTAATAAAAGTTTCTGGTAATTTTGGTGAAAAGGGGGCTCATGTTGACAATATTCCAATAAATACAGTTGCACTTTACAAAGCCTGAACTAGCCCTTTAATGTGAGCTGTGTTGAGGCTGTGTTACTCTGTTCTTTATATGCAACTGTTGCCGTGGTTACTGGTTGCTTTCCCTGTTTGCATACACGTTCAGTTTAATCCATATGAGATCTAAAATATGTTTGCCCGCCATCGTTACCAAATCTGAGTCACCCATTCAGAATAATAGGCCCTGATGGACTCAGGTCAGGTATCACTCATTCAGGTATGACTACATATTTAATTGTTGATACTTGTGATAAAACTAGGTAAAGTATACTGTCTAGGCCAGATAAATGCTTTGTTTTTCTGTTTGAGGGTACTCATCCCTGCATAATCACTGCAGGTCTTCATTTCAGAATGCACACAGCCCCAACGACCCAAACCAGTCACTACTGAATTAAGGCTTTTATGTAGCATCACAGATGGAAAACAGACAAACACGTAGAAGAGAAATACTGAGATCCTCCAGTAATAGCACTTATTTTGTTGCAACTCTTTATGCCCAATTCTAAAAAAGGCCAGCCAGCAAAGTCACAGTAGGTATGACTTCTAATGCATTCTCCTGGGGTTGGCTTTAATTTTGCATTCAGAAATTCTTTTCTGCAATTAAATTCAAGGTGAGTGCTCAGCATGAAATACAGCTAAAACCAATGCCTTTAATGTGGTTTAACACACTAATTGTTCTGTTTCTACAGTCATTAGCTGGCAAATATAGTGCTTGAAAAAAAAAAAAACTAAAAATGTACCTACCCACTGCTGTGATTATAAATATACCGACATACTGCAAGCATAGTGTCAATAAAGTTAGATTTTTACAGCTTCACCAACTTCTGTATCATATCCACCCTTCTAATATAGATCAGTGCTAAAGAAGAAAAAAGAAAACCGTCTGTTGCCCATTAATTGCAGCTCCGGTGTTTGTTTACTGATTCTTTTACCCACTGGTTTTTGGTTTTAGCTTTTGGAGAAGCTTGTTTGTGCTCGCAGATATTGATTAAACTGTCGAGGATCCATATGGATCTGCTGTTTGGGGAGAAAAGTTAGAATTCATAATCCTCCAGATTTAAGTCAGGTGAGAAAAAAGGAAGATGAATCAAATTTACAAACAAGGCCTGGATACAGCGCCTCTGTGTGTTCAGTGCAGCACAAGAATATCCACAGTTGCTTTAGGAAATGATCAGACCCTTACTTTTTCTTTTCCCACAAGTTTTTAACAGGTATAAATTTAATTTCAAATCTATAAGGATTACCATTGTTCCACACTGATCATGAAAAAATGAAAACGTGATTCACTTTTTTTCCTATTTGCCTGTATAAACTTGAAGTTCTTAACACATCTCAAGGTTGATTAAAGCAATTCAAGCTGTAATTACCAAACTGGCTTGACAAAACAATAATCATGGTTCTGAATAAGTTCCTGATTTTAAACAAAGTTGTTGTTTGATTAGCAAAACTCAAGCTGTGTAATGACTGCATTCATCTTTGCAAAGCGAGTCTCGATATATAGGCAGAATCTATGTTTTCACACAGAGATAGCAACTTGAAAAAATGCCTCACAAAAGCCAAAGGGGAAATGTTTAATATTACCCTCACTAAAAGGCCTTGCAACCTCTTACAAAAATGTCTTAACCAAAGGAAAAAAGAGAGGTAGTCTCATAATGGGAAAGATGACAGGAAATTGAATGTAAATGGGAATAATTTCCTCCTGCACTTGAGCTTCAAGGTCTCTCTCTCCCTCTCATTCATGTTGTTGGTATATTATGTTTTTCCGGTCTGTTATAGTTGCCTTGTCTCTCATCATGTAAAGATTCTCTGCAGATACTTCACTTTCACTCTCAGATATGTACAGTATGTGAAGGGGGTGCATGAAAACAGACAGTATGTTTGCATGGCCTGTGTTATTTTGACTGAAAACTGTACTTTTAAAACTATATTTAAACATTTACCACTGCGTCTCTCTGTCGGACTCGAGCTGCTTTGGGCACTTTGTGCATGTTCCACAATTCCAACTGCCCTGCTGCATTGAATTGGAAATAATCCAAGAAGCCGGTACACAGAGGAAAAAAGACAACAGTGAGGAAAAACATGGCGAAAGGAGACCAAATATATGTACTGTCATGAATAGCAGAAAGAAACGTAATGACACTTAGAGTACAATGCTGCTGCTCATGAGATGTCCACATATATACAGTCTCCATGGTTACAGTGTTATGAATTGTATATATGGTCCCTTTTAATGTAGGCAATTAGGAAGGAAAGGAGCATAAAGATGAGGATATTAGGAATATTAACATTGTCATGTGCATAATGAAACAAAAAAAAAGAATATAAAAAGAATTTATAAAAGAATCGATGGTTCATGATCTATTAGCAAGACTGATGAAGGTGGATAAGTAACGGTAATGGCTAGTTTAATGAGCTGCTTTGGTTTTCAAGCCAGCTGTCATATTTAGAGAAGTGACAAGTGTCTTTCTGAGCCCCCATTAAAATTCCCCGTCTGGTTCAATATGTACTCAGGCTGCAGTCTGCTGTGAGACTCACTGTTTCCAGGAAATCAGCCTCCAACTGTGTCTTGCAATAACTCTTCCTGGCTGTATTAACTGTCCTCCACCCACGACTGGCTCCCGTACATTTAACATGCAGATGATGTAAGCGTGATCATACAGGCGACTTTTTTTTCATGTTTAAACATGCCACGAGTGAGGATGAACCGGTGCTCATTATGTACAAAATTGGCAATTTTAAATTGATTTTGCATGTTTCAGCAGTGTCAAAGGTTGTAGATCCACTAAATTATACCATTCACTTTGAATGGAGCAGCATCAAACGTCAACCAGACTACACTGAGGGTCCGCTGCTTCACTTTGCCCACGTTGCACGCAGCTACAGTTGACAAATGTTCACCAACATTTAAGTGACTTTTAGCCCCACACAGCATCAACCAAGCTGTTAAAAGCTACTAAAACTATATAACAAATATTAAAAAGATGACACTAAGTATTGTTCTGGCTCATCCCTAATGTGTATTTGACAGAGATGAAAGGGGGCCATGGAAGGATTGACATGACTTTTTATTCAATTAAGTTATGCTTGGACAAATTCTTGAATCTTTCTTTAATTCCAGGATTACCGAGCAGAGATCTCCACATCTCAAAAGATGCACAAAATGACCTCTGCCTCTGATGTTAGAGCTGGGATCCAACTGAGTCTAGTATTTTCCATGATCACTTACAGTTACCGGACATTGAAGCAGAAAGTGAATAAGAAAATGTTTCCTTTCCAGAAAAGATTTTCACCTCAGATGTAAAACACGTGGAGCAGCCTCCACAAGTTGATATGAGAGGGCTATGTTTTATTCATTACCACTGGGAGAATGACGGACTCTTTTATATGCTGGGATTGCCACAATGCACTCGTACTAGTTTTGCACTCAAGAATCTGGCAACTGCAGTTCCAGTAGCATTGTCTGAATGGAAATATCTGTCAGATCAGCTGCAACTACAGGAAACATGACAAAATAAATACATCTCTTTTTTTTTTTTTTATATCTGATAATCAAAGACAAACAATTGTATTGTTTGTTGATTGTTTCTTTTTTTTCATTTTTGTATTTTAATGCAAATAAAGCTGCAATAGGCAGCACGTGCTCATTTCATATGGGACTGATGAACAAAGGGAATCGTCTCTTTTCTGAAATCCCCCACTAATACTGATACAAGCTTTATTGCCTTTATTATTTGACTTTTTTGACTTCTTCGTAGGCTATATATATATATATATATACAGTGTATATATATATTTAACAAAATATTATCAAAAGTTGTCATAATACAATTTAGTAATTCTGGGCATTATTAAACCCACTAGAGCCTGAATAAAAACAAAAAGTAAAAAACAATTATACATTTAAGTTTTATTCAGTGTTTGGTCCAATCTGACCAGTTTTACAACTTTTCTATAGTATCAATATTGTGTTTTTTCTTCTCAGTGCTTCATGACCTCATGATATCCTCTGATACAAAGTTCATTTTTTCAACGTTGTCACACGATTAAGACCTTACTCTTTACCATTTTCACCCAGCAGATGGAAAACATTCCAATACACGCATACATCATGATGTTGAACATTATGATTGCACTGTGTAATGGTGATAGAGAAACATTTACTGATCCCCTACAAGCCTTTCACTGCGTTATTCCCTTTGAAAATGGGATGGAGTTTTTGCAGAAAGAAATATGACTCAATTTATGGCACAAAGGAAGTGCATTATTCCATATCCAAAAACAACGACGAGAGTAGTGTTAACCCTGTATATTTATCATACTGTATTATTCATAAAGAGGGAATACAACGCCAGCTGTGAAGAAACCCACGTTCTTACCTACTTCTCACATCATTGTCTTTATGACTCACAAAAGAGGAACCAACATGGACATGAAAGCTGTCTGTTGCTTCTTTGAAAAGCTCCATTACCTTGGTGAGGTTCAACAGAAGCAGAAGCAATAGAAGCTCTGCTTCCTCTAAAATGTCATTAAAATAAAGGGTCAAATATGTACTACTGTATTTACATTTCATTACTAAGTGTGCTAGAACTTTATAGTTTGTTCAGATCATCTGACGTGATTTTCTTCTCTTGCAACCATTAGAAGCTCAGCTTCTGTTGATCACTTTGACACAGCACAGGAAGGCTTTCACTGCGCTGAGCGAGACTGTGGTTGGATGAATGCAGCTGGAATCTCAGCGTCTCCGGGAGTCAATGGGGAAGTGGGTCGGTGCAGATGCTGGGCTCATGCATGATGAGGAGGAACTGTCTGAAAGCCAGAGCCTCTTACATGTATTGAATTTGTGCGTGGCCTTTTGTGAACTAAACCAAATGAAACAAAAGAACTGAAGCATATCTGGAATGCTCCAGGCTCACATGTACCGGTTTGTGTTTGGCCGCAAAGAAACTTGTAATGATCATTTATTCAATGAAAAAATGGACTACAGATGAATGTGTGCAAATAGAGACAGGGTTCATTCTGACCAAGCTTATCATAGTCACTTTAAACAGAATATAAAATATTCAGTGCATTCATTTATTATGCTGTATCATCAAGGGGGTTGGTAAAAAAAAAAAAAAAAAAGTCAACTTACTGACAAATTTGAGTTTTTATTCACTCACCCTGCTGTCTGCATTTTTGTAAAGGGCAGCACATATAAAACAACTATTTTATTGTTAAGATTTGCTTGGAGACTTTGAACATTTAGGGATCCTTTAAGGTACAGTACATTAAGGTACTTTGGGCTTATTTGGACTTTTGGAGTATTATGTTTGTTATTTATATGTTTGGATTTATATTTCTTTTTGGATTAACTGTAGTGTTTTACCTTGTAGTTTTCTTCCCTGTAAGTCTTCCCTTGACTGTACTTCTTCACCTGAGTCTTCTGACAAGTTTCACTAGTGTCTGCGTCTTAGATTTCCCTCTCTTGCCGCTTGTGTATTTCGTCTTCCTGCTCCTGGTGTCAGTCTGTTTGTTCCTTGTTGTCTGTGTCTCCAGTGTTGCAGTTTTTTCTCTCTTGGGTTTGGATCTTTAGCGTTGGATTTTTTTTAAAAAACTATTCTGGTAAAGCTGAATTAGGCTTTGATTAAAAGACTCTTGTTTTGTAGTCACAGCTACCCTATGCTTGGGTTCTTTAGTTTGACACTTGATAATGTAATGTAGATAATGGACACTGATATTTCTACTGATGTAAACCTGGTTTCACATGTTGGTGGCAAAGTACAGTCATATTTCGTGTGTTTCTGTGAAAATGCTCTTTACACTGAGTGTCTTATTTGTTGGCTCTCCTCTACATTTGTTAACAATGTGCAGGAAAAACTGTCTGGACGTTGTCCTGCAACCATCCATTCATCTGTCCATTCTGCAAGCACACAATGACTTGCTATACATGCAAAAGGGCTGTATTTGTTGTTCTCTTACAATGTTTTTTGTCACTTTTTAGAGCCTTAACAAGAATGGAGGCAATCTAACCTCTCGTTGTCGATAGAAATATGAAGCATCCATAAATTAGATTCTGGATTTTGTAGAGAAAACAATGACAACACAGTAAGTTATAATACAGTCCACGTAATTCTATAAATGAGGTTGACAGGTTTTCATTCGAGGTATAGGTTTATTTGATACATTGCCCTAAAGGTTAGGAAAAAACAAACAGGAGCACTTCATATTTCATGAGATATGACTATATACGTCAGGTATGAATGGTCCACAGTACAAATGAATGAAACACTTGCATTTATCAGCACAATAAACCCTTTTCATTTCGATAAATTTCCCTTTTATTATAGTTGACTGTCCCCATTGACAGAACATTCCACTGCATGAGCTGTCTCTGAAGATAATATCATCCCTTTTTTTGTTTTTGGTTTTGCATTTTTCAGATTCATAACCTGTGTCATGTGTGGCCCTCTGTTCAGCAGCGCGTGTAATATACTGTACTGTTTATGGCTGCGTAGAATAGAAAATGAAAGAATCGTCACTTAGATTACTGCTGGCCCAGAGCAGAAAACAGACACTGCTCCGTGCTCGCTCACTCAAAGTACATGATGTTGTCATTTTTACAACCCCTCTCGCTGTCTCCCTCCACAATAAACAAAAGAAAAATGAGCATCATTCCTAGAGAATCTGAGCCTCAATTTCTTTCGATGGAATTGCAGTGTGAAAGAACAAGTGTATGAACATTTCCTGAAGGAGTAGACTGCTAAACTGACTGAGAAATTGTGATTTTTTTTAAAAAAAAACAAGGTATTGTCCAGCAGATTCTATGTGGAAACCAGGAGTGGGCAGCTCATCTAAAAGCTACCTATGGTTTTCACACCAACCCCCGCTGTCAAGGGTCCTCAACTCTATTGTAATCTATTGCTCGATCCACCTGATGCTCCTACAGGGTCTGCATTTCTTCATTATTATTCTCCCTCTCGTAAGTGCTTAATGCTTCTTTGTCAAAAAAAAAAGGTCTTATCTCTGTATCTCAACCTTTATGTCATCTTTACAGGCTGCAATGAGCCGCAATGAAACGCACTTAGATCGTGTGATAATGCTGCAACGCAACATTTTCACAGGAGCCTAACAGTTTAGTGCTGGAGAGTGCTGAAGAAGTAAGACAAGAAGAAAAAAAAAAAAGGAGAAGAAGCATCGACCACCAGGCAGGAGGATAATTGCCCATGGGGGCAGCTGCTTTGCACTGCATGGGGTCATGTGAACCCAGTGGCAGGAAACAGCAAAGGATAACAGTGTGGAAATTACTTGTGAGCATGAAAAGAACAGGGGAGGAGTGAGACGGAGCAAGTGAGAGGAGGACAGGGAGAGAGGGAGGGATCAATAAAGTAATCTTTAGTCATAGGCAGTGCACAGGCCCGGTGCTCAGAATTACTCAGTATGGAGCCATTACATGAAGAAGCCAGAAAAGCAATTATGAGTCTTGGGATGAATTGACAATAAGATACCCATGGGGAGAAACCATAGCAGCTAAAAGGATAGGAAAGGTGAGTGTTGGTGTGTAAGTATCTGAGCATGATGGAGCAAGCCAGAGAAGAAATATCATTAACTTGCCCTCCCGCCCTCAAGGCCCCGAACCCCCACTCAGAGTTTCATGCTGTCTGCTCATATGATGTAACATGGAAACCAGATAGAAAGCTTTTCACCCAGTGTTCACACAGAGAATAAAAGCATTTTATCTGCTGCGCACACCAAGCTCCCTCTATATATGTCTTTGTTTCTGTCAGGATGATTGAACTGCAGCAACACTGCAGGGAAGACTTCATCAATACATGCACACCCAGTGGCTGGAGTTGTGAAGTCACCAGTGAACTGTCACATTTCCCTTTATCTAACATGACATTTGATGGAAAATTCACATTCTACATTCCAAACACTTTATTCCCCACATAATATCTTTGAAGTGCAGTTTTCCCACGATGCATCTGAATGTCAGGTATGAACAGACAAACTTAGAGGCGTCCATTTGTGATCGGATCTCTCATGAAGGAAAATCCAAGCCTGGTACCTGGTATGCTATACATACAGTGCATAAAGGTCCAGTGTAAAGAAAAAAAGTTTGGTTTTCGTAGCCTTAGAATAAGCCTTTAGGCCTTTAAAAACAGAGGATACCAAGTTTCCACCCACATAAAAGTGATGCATTTACATATGAAGGCGGAGGGGATGACAGAGAGACCTGGAAGAATGAAAGAGACAACAATATTTGATGTGGTCTTTAAGTCTGCTTATTTGTCCATTTTACATTTACATATATCCCTTTAGTATGTACGTGTAGAAGCCAGCTTCTTAGTTTGTATCAACAGCTAGATATCCATTAAAACTAATTTGGTAAAAAAGAAAAAAAAAGTACATTTATATGCTTCCACCCACTGCTGTTAAGCAAATATTGGAGGTTAGATGACTAAGATAAGATGTAGGTGATGCAAAAGTCTGAGTCACCACTAAGGAATAAGAAGGCGCAGCTTGGTGACATAAATAATCAGTGCTAAGTAAGATAAAAAAAGTGTGAGATAAAGCCTTTTTTGATGCTTCTAGCCATTACTGTAATAATATTAGCTTCTCACACTTAAGAAATGCTGTGGTTTCCTCATCAGTCTGCTGTGTATCTTTTATAGTGAATCTGGGGTTGGACATTTCAGTCATTATTTCTTAAAGTCATCTTTCATTCACTGAATCCATTTCGACTGCACTTATTTGCACTGAACTTTTATCTGTACGTTAACTCTTCCAATCTCCTCCAGGGCGAAAAATCAGCATGTGATATTTCAATTTTTTCATAATCTAGTCCTCTTTCCACTGAGGAGTACAGTTCAGTTTGGTTTGATAAGTGACACAGTAATTTGCATTCCCATTGTCAAGCGCTGAGACAGGTATGACAATAACAGATGTGGACTGTGCCAACTTTTGGCACCATTCCATCATTGTACAAAGCACTGCGGTCCACTTCTTACATGGTGAAGGTAGAAAAAACGCTGCAGTTAACAAAGAATCGCCTTGTGACAGTAGAAAAATTGGCAGTGTTTTTCCATGCAGACAAAGCATGTTTCTTCTTGTGATAAACAGTCACATGACAAGACAAAAAAAAAAACAAAAAAAACAATGGATGTCCTTCATTGTTGCTATTTGTTTACTGTGTTGCTTACTGTACTTCTTTCTTGAATGTATTTCTTTCTAGAATTATAATAGCTATAATTCTATTATGGAAACACAAGTCAGATCTAGGTGGACTGTTCCAAACCACACCCACGATACTTCTGTCTAAACTACATTAAAACTGTCACTTGAAAGGCTTCTGTGAGCAAGTACGAATAATGTGTTGTCATTTCAGACCATCCTCCAGTCCATACTCATCTTACAGCATCCTCGTGACAAATACTTCTCTGTTAGACATGGAGCAGCTTGTGCCCTCAACTTCCTGTCCTGCAGGATCGTGATAATCCTCATACAGCGCATACTGTATCACTGGATGTGTAGGTGTGCTTGTGTAATAAATACTGTATGTGTGTGGGTGTGTGTGTGTGCGTGGCTGTGAGTGAAATATGTTTGATGTGCTCTTTGGGAATTGCCACAAAGAAGTAGTGGGAATGTGCAGAGCGCGTGTCATTTGGAGGTCATATTATAAAGTCACAGTCGGAGACGGATGACTGGAGCACTGGAGAGGCACTCAACCGGCCGATCTGTGCTCGCACACGTGGGAGCGGCGTACCGTGTTGGGAACACAACGGCTAGTACAGAATAACAATGCTAACTTACATGTCTCAGGAGGCAAAAATGATGCATGCAGCGCACACACACAACACGGGGTTGGTTCGTCTCTTCTGTGTGTTAGTGTAATATATTTCACTGCTGTTTAAGCCGTGAGGTCTGTATATACATTTGGGTAATTGCATTCTCCTTCTGTTGCCTGCCCCCAACAGGGAGGACGGATGGTAATAAAAATACCTTTTAGGAATATATATGGCCAACATTTTACAAGGCATGAGATGCATGTGCTACATAGCACCTAGCAGCGTTGCTCATGTGCAATAGACCTTAATGCATATTTATCCCATTCTGGAGGCTTTTCAAGTCATCAATCTGTCCACTATTACCACCATATTTTTGTCAAGATCTGCTCCATTAAAACTTTGTGTACTTTTGAACTTCTGTTTCATACATTTAATTAGCAATTTCTATATATGGATTCCTCCACTCACACTTAAAGTATGGAGGCCTTCACTTAGTACAAGGATGCAGTCCATCTTTGTTTGTGTAGTAAATTTCTGATTGAAGCTTCTGGCTGGTTTGTCAGTTTGAGCTGCTATAGAAACATGGCACTGCAAGATGGCGGCCTCTGTAAAGCAAGGCCCTTGCCTAACGTGAACATTTTTAATTTTAAAAGGATAATACACTTGCAAAAACATACGTACTGTGTTGAATATTCAGTTTCTGGCAGTAAGACCTCCAACATGCTGTATGCTGGACATTTATATACTTGTTTCACACCCTGCATTTGAGTTATATCTTTAAAAACAAAAACAGTTCGGGCAAATTGAAATCTGATAACTTGGTTGTTGCAAAGTTCACAGCTGGTGAACAGATTGAGGCCACACATCAGATGTTTTGTTGCAGCGTCCACACAGCAGGTGGATGCTACGAGGAAAAGCTGTATATTTTCTTAGCCAAATCGTCTGCTTTTTGGGCCAAAACCTAATCACATTCATAACCAGGAAATAGTTATCATCATCTCAAGTGCCGCATGAGATTACAGACACTATCACATTTGTATGCAGATCTGTAAACATGTAAATAAGTAATCCAGCGTGCTCTAATGCTGGCTTAAAATCACCAACACATGAACACATCTGCCTGGTCCCATGTCGGCCATTTCACTGAGAGGAGTTTCATTAAAAGTCGTAAATTGGGTGTTTTAACCCAGGGATGAATTTTAAATGAAGCAATTTATAATATCTCAATCACAGTGACATCTGTCCCCTGGTGGGCAGACACACGCCTGAGCAGCATACTGTAATTACCCACTCATCTCAACTTGGTGGGGGGGATATGGGTCACAACCTAGCCCCAGGCACACTATTATGCATGTGTACTGCTGTTTTCCAGTAGGTGGGGTCAGGACCTGACATGGCATCAAACTATTCCAGAGATATTGGTGTCAGGAGCTACTAGCTGCATTAAAATGTTGCAGCTGGCCCCCAAATCCCTGTGTGGGGAGCAAAAAAAGCCGAATCTGGGCAACAGACCAGTTAAGTCCTCAATACATGATGAATAAAAACATGAGAAGCACTTTATCTTGCAGGTGAGATGTTTACTTTATCTGGAGGCTGAGCATATGTGTGAAACAAGGTCCACAAGTTGAAGATAGTTGATTTCAATAAGCAAAGGCGTGACTGGGCAGCCCCTGCCAACACTGAGCCTGCGGCAGCCAATGAATTACAGTTACACATAATCAGTTAAGTGACACAGCAGGACTAGTATGAGGAATTTGAGAAGCCAACAAAAAAATGTGAAATTGTAACTTTTTGAAAATAAGATATGTATATTTTCACTTTTTCAAAATACTAAAAGGATATACAGTATTTACACTCAGTTTCAAATGAATGGCATCTATTTTTTTATATATATTAGTTTGATTGTGTGTCTATATATAAATTGGATGCATATACAACTGTAGATTACTAAAATGTTCAAAGCCCACCTTATGTGAAACCTTATGTTAAATACCTGGAATTGTTATAAGATAGCCAGATATAAGATATAAGATTTTGGATAGCAGACTGTATGAAATCATGAAAATGGGTTGTACAAAAGTAAATAAGAAGAGAAGAGAAGAGAAGAGATCACATAATCCACTCCATGTTAATCTGAGTCAACAATTCAATATGAAGTGTTCAAAGGTTTTGGTTGGACTGGGATTACTTTGTAAATATGGTTAAAAAAAACACAGTTGACCACTGCTGACTGTTCTGTTGTTCACATATAGCCTTCTGTGTGAAATGTAATTCCATGTGAAATTGTGTGTAATTGTAAGAGTAGAAATTGTAGTAATCTGGATTTGGTAATTTTTAACATATTTTATCTGGATATACTTACAATGTGCCAATAAAATTTGAGACATAAGTAAACTGTCAAAATATTTATTTGCAAATCCAGATAGTTTAATCCAGATTAAACTTTTTGAACAAATGGGCCCAAAAAGTTAGGGGCTCATGGAGTCATGGAAAATGTCAGGGGGAAAAGCAACCAACATTCTCACTTCCACTGCAGTATATGTCTCAGACTCCGCCAAGAATCTAAAAGTCTAGCCTGTTTCAGCCAGCGTTTCTACTCTTACATATCCTAGCTTTGGAAATGGAAATAATGCCCGGTTATGTTCAGGTCAGGGGACTGTGAGGTGAATTCATGGTGCATTTGGAATTCATTGCTCCCTCTGTGACTCTGATAAACAATGCAAAAGAATAACTCAGCTCAACCATTGACAAACATGTTCTTTTGTCTGTTAGCACATATCAGCTTGATGGTTTTAAATAAAGAACCAACTTTATTCCTTGGCTTCACTGGCTCTGGTGGTGCTTTCCATACATGCATTACATACTTGTGGACTATGTTTCACATTTTTAACTGCACTGTTTCTTACTTAAGCACAAAGTATGCTTTTTCTTTCTAACTTCACTGAATGTATACACAGTTTTTATTATCCTTTTGATTTAATCTTGTTTTTTTTCCATTTTTTATTTTGCTCAGGCTGATTTCGTCCACTGCCTGTAAACATGGCTATGGCTGAGCATTTGCTGCACACTCACATACTTATGCGACTGCCCAGCCAATTTAAGTCCCTGCTGCATCTCTTTTCAGCACTCGACCTGGGTCTTGGATGATACTGTACATTGCAGCTTGTCCAAGCCCATGACTAACAACACCTGTGCCACCCTAGACTCTGATTTCCCGATTTACACCAATCCCGAAGCTCTGAAAACCACAGTCAATTGAACATACAGTCAATAACCTTTGCTGGTTTAGTTAAAGCTGCAATCAGAGAATATTTTTTATGTGGATTGTTTTCTTGGTAATGTGGGCTAATCAGTCTTACGTCAACAAATTTATATTGTCCAGCGGTTATGAAGTAATCTCTTATAATCATTATACCCCTAGTATACAACATGTACTTGTACATGATTATTTTATTAATAATAATAATAATAATAATAGTAAAGTTTATTTAATACAGCTTATTTGAAGCTAACATTCCAAAACAAAAAGGCAGAAAAGAGGAAGGAAAGGTGAGGCAATGGCAGTGTCTCTCTCCTATTTTGAAGATAATCCTCTAACTTTGAAATGTCAGCCATCACTTTAAGCTATAAAAGTGTCTTTCCACTTATGAAGCTACATTCTCTGAAAGCCTCATAAGTTATGTCATGCGAAGAATTTCAATTGGACTTCGTACTAGCTTTTATGGTTTTTATTGTTATTGAAAAAAAAGAAGTCTTTGTGTTTGAAAAAAAGCGTTAAATTTCCTGGACATCCAACTTCATCTTCATTGAAAGCTGTGGTATTGATTGTAAAAGGGGAGAACTAGGCTTCTGCACCTCCTCTAGTCTTTAAGCTTTTGTTTTCAAATGGACAGATATATAACTGTGTAAAGTAATTTTGGTTCAGAAATAAGAGCTCACATGCATTTGTGGTTTGCAAAATTGTATAATGGCAACATTGAATATGACCCTATAGTGACTGGGTTAAACAAGCATAAGCAGGATATTTTTATAATTAATAATTAACATATTATTTCTATAATATTTTTATATATGAGCAACAATAATTGTGGGATGATGAAGGTATTGTAAAGGTAGATGAAGGTAGTAAAGAAAGTAATTGGTGCTGGTGGGTTGCCACATTGTCTAATCAGTTTTACTTGGGTCACTTTAGTCCAGTTTAGTATGTGTTATTTTTCTGTAAAAATGTCCCTGAGCTTCACTTAACTTTTGTTTTTTTTTTAGTTTGAGACGATTCTGTGAGATTCACTGTACACCTGCCAACTTGCCACCAGACACTGTACGCTTATTATTAACTAGAAGCACCTGGAGAGCATAGATCTCCACCAATCATAAAGATTCCTTCAAAGAACTGCTGGATCCAGACGCCGATCCGGATAACCACCAAAATCTAATCATCTGTTCCTTGTCCCATTACACACCTTTCCTAAAAATTGCATCAAAATACACCATTTTCTTTTATTTCCTTTTCTTTCCCCTGGTTTGGTTCATTCTGTTTCTGTGATTATATACATTGAAATGTGTGCAACATCTTTCTCTATGTTTTTGGTGTGTCAGCATTAAAGCACCACATACAGGCCTGGCATATGTACTACAGGTGCGGGTTCTGTGTTGATGGAGACATTTAATGAAACTATTACATTCTGTTTACTGGGATGAGCTCCACTGCAAAATGGGTTCTGCTTAATGTACCAGAATATATATGTATGTTTAGGGATTCTTGAGTGGTAAGTATTGTGATTTTGTCTTTTTGTTATTGTTGTTTTAATGACGGATCAGTGGCAGTAAAGAAACAAAGCATTACTGCAGAAAATTGATTCATATGTTTGCAGAGCATGGCGTGTGTTATTACGGAAATAATGTATTCATATTTGTTCACATCCTTATAAAACAACCAAAAAAGGCCGCTATATTTATTCCATTCTCTCTTTTTACTCTTACTCATTTCTCCCTTTCACCTCTCCCTGCTCTGCATTCCTTGCCATTATTTAATTTCCAGCTCATTTTTACATCTGCAGAGCATAACCCTTAGTCAACGGCTGAGGGGAAAAGACCACACTGCTCTGCTCTATTGGATGCCAAATTCTGATTGATTGAAGAGTGAAGAGCTGGCGGCAGGTACACAGCCGAAAAATGTAGAAGGTCTCGGAGATTGGAGTTTAACCAGGTGACAACAGATGGCCAGATAACGTGGCTGAATGAGCAGAGCTGCTGCTTCTAGCACACTCAACTTAAAGACCAATGCAAAATCTGCATTAATTCCATCACTTTCTCTGTGTAGCCATGTTGTAGTGCAGCCCAGTGTTTGGAATGGAAAATGAACTATAGGATTAGCACCCAAACTTTGACCAAAGACAGCAGATAAAACAAAATTATAGTTTAATAAAAGATAAGAGGTGTATACGTGACGAGACAAGACCATGTCACAGGATGTGGCATCGCTATTATGAATATGATGCATATAATGCCAGCTTGAAAACAAATCAATGAACTATCATGGCAGTTTTAGTATTTTATTTATGTGTTTGTGTGCAGTATATGTATGTGTATGTGTATATATGTGTGTGTATATGTATGTGTATGAACATACACATTTGGGGATTTGGATACACTTTCTCAGTGAATTCGGTGGGGATTGTCCAAACTTTTGGCTGGTGGTGTATGTACAATATGTACATATATATATTTATATAGTCTGTTGACATTGACTCTGTGTTTTATTGGTTTTATTTTATTATTTTTTACATTTTATACTGCTTTCTTGTTTTATTCAATATTATGTATTTACGTGATGTACAGCACTTTGACCAACTTAGTTGTTTTTAAATGTGCTATAGAAATAAAATTGGAAATAATAAAGAAAGGTGATAAGAGATAAGATAAGATGATAGTAATGAAAATAGTGGTATTAAAGAGAAGGAATTCAGACTAAAAATTTCATTGTTCACATTCTCTATTATGAATTACAGTATATATATATATTAAAAGGTTAAAAGTTAATAATCAGCTTATCATAAGATCTTGAGAATAAACTTTCAAACAAAAAAAGGTTGTTAGTACTAAAATGAATTTTCTGGTTAGTAATGACTTTAATTAAAATGAAATTATGGGTAAACTTTATATAAAAGTATAGCAACAGGAAAATAAAGTAGATTAAATCATTTTGAGAAAAACAAAAACAGCAGAAACCTGAGAATGTCCACAGGTTTGCACAGAATAAGTAACCTTTTCCCAGAGTACTTTAACCTTGTCTGCTCTCGTAGATGGAGCATGTCCAGGGTCATCCTGCCCATCGATCAGCCATTGTTTTCCTATACACCTGCATCTGCAGGGTAAACATCTTCCACAATGACACATGTCAGATACAAACAGGTTCATTCACTCTCTCTCTCTCACACACACACATACATACTGTACATCCTCTACTTATTCTTCCAGCAAATTATTACACTGGCTGACACACTGGCTGACAATTCAAATAAAATGAATAAACAAACAAATAGTAAAAATAGCAAAAGTCTACAGATCAGACACAAACACTTTTTCCCATGAAACAATATATAGATTTGATCTAATTCTTTGTTGATGATGGACTTTAAAAACACATCCTACATATAAGGACATCCCATATGCTGCCATGGTTTTTCAAACAGTGATATGAACTTCCCCTGGTGGTACTTGGAGGAAAATCTGAAATACTGTTGTGATCACAGTGGAGCTTTTTGGACTGGATGCATGTAAAATGAAACAAATAACGAAATAATAATAAATTAAATAATAATGATTAGAATCACATTATTTCTCACCCCATCTTAATCTGATTTAATCTATACCAATGTCTGATCGTGAGGCAGAGAAGGATGCTCGAGAGAGCAAATGATCTTAGCCACTTAGCTGACTTTGCTCGGCCTACTTACACCACTGTATTTTAACTTTGGTGATAATGTTACTTTGAGAGCTCAATATTTCCTCAGGTGGTACTTTTTATAAAGTTAGAGAACCACTGGCCTAATGGTTCTATTCACATTTGTGTACACTGTATCCTTGTAAACACAACCTGCAAACAATCAAAACTGATATGCATCTGAAATGCAAATGTGATGGTAGTGTTTTATGATGGTAGGTCCACAGTTTACCTGTTACTTTTTTTTTTTTTTTGCTTTTGGAGAGAACCCACCAAAAGTTATCTTCTGAGAAATGATATTTATGTTGCCCAATCTTTTTTGTGCCATTTTGAACTGGGTATAAAATGGCAGAGCCCAAGGCAATACAGAGACAAAATGGCTGCCCCAGCAGCCACATTCAGTGAGTGTCTGAGGACTGGAGGGAAGAGATGCCACCGAAATCAGGTATTTACAGAACATGTTATCTTGCGGTGTTTTACACATACATGTGTGGTGTATGTTGCTTGCTATGGAGATGTACACTAGTTGAGAAGGCTTGGCTGTTCTGTTTGGTGTATTGAGGAACATGCTGCTGATAGCCACATGTTGACATTTTGTTGTTGGCTTCCAACTGTGTTTGTTGGTATCTGTGGGTGGAATTATTGGTGATATTGCTTGAGCAAGTTAGTTAGCAGCAAGCTAGTTAGCATGGATGCTAACTTAGCACAGTAGTTGGCTACACATGCTTTGGTCTGTTGTTGGCCCAGGCTAACTTTACACATTGCTGGCTTTGGTCTCACTTGTTTTATATACAGTAAGACTGTGTTTTATTGTTTTACTAAATGTGGGAGATAAGACAGATATTCAGCTGTACTTTGGAAGGCTAAACAGAATTCTGCCAGTGATTTTATTTATTTATTTATTTATTTAATTTTTTCTTTCAGTGCCTAGCTCATCGAGGTGTTAGCTGGCTTTACTTGGCTAGCATAGCACTGACTGGTTACATTAAACTGTTGGGCAGGTGTGCTTCTGTAACACAGCTTTCATTTTGTCTTCGGGCCTCTTATGATCAGTCCTTACAGGTGACTATGACAATCCGTTGGATTGTTTGGATTTATATTTCAGTTGGACTTTGTGAAACTCTTTGTTTTAGCATTGGTTGAATTTTTGTATTAGCCCCTGTTTTATTTTCAAACTCTGACCACTGTCTCTTGTATTTTACTTCCTGATTTTGTTCTGTTTCCTGCCCCTGTAATTGCCCCATCTAATTTGGCATATTGTTAGCTTTGTGGTCCAAAAGGGCATGAGTCCATTACTTTACTAAATATGGGAGACGAGACAAATTATTGGCTGCTGTTTTGAACAGCATTCTGCCAGTGATTGCAACATACCTAGATTAAAAGCGTGTAGGCTGGCAGTAGTTGGTACTGTTAGGTGCTGATGTCATAGCCAGTGGGCAGCTGTGTTTCTGCTATGCTGGATCGCAGCCTTAATTTTGTCATGGGCCTATCATGACCTGTCTCTACTGTTGGACTGAATTTGTATTTGTATTGCAGTTGGACTTTGTGTAACTCTTGGTTTTTCCATTGCTTAAGCTTTTGTATAACTTTGTGTTTTATTTATGCTCTAACCTGAAATGTGTCTTATAAATTATGTTCTGTCTTTTCCTCTATACCTACCTCTATATTATTTGCCTCACCTCAGTGTGTTTCAACTGAGTTCAAATTTCACTGCCTTCCATGTGGTTTTCTGTGTGGAATTGTTTTGTTTTCGCTACCTGTTTATAACCTTATTTTTCAATGAGCTTTAAATTGTGATATTTTTCATCATGTTATGCATTTGTTGTTTTATCAAAGAACCTCACTGCACCTACCTGTTTTTCTCAATCTGTTGCATTTCCTAACTCAATGAAAATGTCTTTGTGCAAGTTTTTTGAGCTTGTAATTTAGTTTCTGTTTTAATGTTATGTGTTTTGTTACTTTTGGGTTGCCCGGAAGGGCTCTGTGTTTGGTTTTCTATTTTATTTTGCAGTAATTTTCTTCCTGTCTTTGTCCTGTTTTCTGCTTCTGTACATGTTGCTTGCTTTGGAATTGAACTTGAGGAGGCTTTTCGGGTTTGTTTGGTATATTAAGCAGCATGCTACACATTCTCACATCACCATGTCGCTGGCTTAATGTGATAGGCGTATGCTTGGTTCAGTAAAAAAAAAAAAGGCATGTCATGGTCTGACGATATGATTCCTGTTGGACTTCTTGGGTTTTTATTGGGTTGGTATTTTTTCCTTATTTGACCTTTTTCATTATTTCCTGTTTTATTTTGCTGGATCTAACCTTTAATGCCTCTGGTAAATTACTTCCAGCCCTTGTCCTGTTTCCTGTTTCTGTGGTGATGCATTTCAGCTGAATTCAAAATCTCTGCCTTTGTACTCCCCGCCTGTTTTGAATTGTGTTTGCCATCTGTTCAGCTTCTGGTTATTCCCTTGTTTTTCCACACAGCATTGAATTTTTATTATTTATTTTTTTTGTTGTTGTTGTTGTCATGTTCTGCATATGTTTATTGGCGGAACCACCAAAATCAACACGATTTTCATTTCACCTACCTGCTTCCCTCCAATGTGTCTTGGATGAAATCCTTGATCTGCTGTTTGATTTATATTTGTTTGAGAGATTATTTTGAGCTTTAAATTTAGTTTTTGATTTGGTGTCATGTCTTTTGGTATTGTCGGGTTGGAAGTACAGTTTGGGTCTTTTCGATGCTTTCTACAGTGAAAGTAGTAAAAAAAAAAAAAAAAAAAAAATGAATTTGCCTAGTGCCAAGTTTACTTCTACAAGTCCCTAGTTTTCTTTCCCCTCCATATTTCCAGTTTTTGTTTTTTTGTTTTTTTCAATTGTTTTCTCCTGTATGTTCAACACTTTCTTCTTCATTTAGTTCTCCTGAGATACATAGTACATTTTTTCTGCTTCTTGCACCTTATCCAAGAGAAATGTATATTTCAGGGGTGGTAGTGTTGTCTTAAGACCCTTCAATTGTATTTTATCTTATTTCTTGTCGAACTGATTTGATGAGCTTAATTTTCCACATATTGATCTTCAGATAGATGATGGGGGGAAAAAAGACCTGTAGCTGTAGGTAAGCTGGTCAGCCACCTCTGTTGGCAGTGTTTGCTCTGATAACCAGCCATGGTCTTAAAGTGATCCACACTTTGTAGCACCTGGCAGCAACAGCAGTGAAGCATTGTTGGAAGTGAATTGAATTTTGCCAATTTCAAAGCATCCGCTCAATATTACACAAACTCTCATGAACATGTGAGGATTTTAAATGATTACAGGAGACTGCAAGTTAATTCTGTTTAGCTTACTAGGATACAGGGTCTGCTGAGCTACTGATGCCCCTATTGGTAAATTGGTGTTACTAATGTAAATGAAGAAAAAAAATACATCTACATTTAATAGTGGAGGCAGCAGGTGTGTAGTGAAGTAATTTTCTCAATGGACTTAGTGGAGGGAGTGCACTGTTTCCAAAGTCTAATGGTGAGATAAAGCAATGAAATTATTCCTATAATACTGTAGATGTAATCTGGTGCAGGTTTTATTAGGTGAACCATTTGTTAAATTACTAAAATCAGTTTTCTTTGTGTCCCTGCTGGCATCATCAGCATTTTGGACCAGTACCTCATACAACCACATTGAATGAACCTATAAGCATCCCTACTAGAAACCATTGCCCTTCCTATAAAGTGTGTGTACACGTATTGTATGTTATACTATTTCTAGACAAACATATCGAAGCCTCATGGACTTTACAAGACCCAGAAATAAACACAATTGAAATTTCACAACAAGCTACACTGGACTGCAAAACCCCGCTGGGACCACAGATGGACAAGAGAAAGGTGTGAAGTGTGACTGGCCAGGCCTTGTCATGGCCATCATGCACAATACTGACCTATGGCTCCAGTTGTGAGAAAGCCCTGAAAATTCACACACTTGCTTGTGGGATACATGTGACATCTATCTCTTAAAACGTCTACAGTATTCTATATCTGCGCCACTTTTACATTTTTTTTTTTTTTTTCTTTTTTGCCATTTTCATATGAGCAGATTTGTTTTTGTTTAGTGTTAACACCACAAGCACTCCACATCTCCTGAATAAACTTGAACTGCTATGAATATTTTTAAATGTGTCAACATGGGGAGCCAGTGCACTCTCACACGCTGACAAGTGTTCGCTGAGTGTACCAGACTGTTCCCCATGGATAAACATGGATGGGGTGACGGTCTTTCAGGGCAGAAAGTGTTCCTCCATTTCTGTTGGAGATGTCAGGGTGTCTTACTCATGTACTAGTTTGGTATTTTTTTAACCCAGATATATTTTTCCTTTTCAGTTCACCGCAGTCGGATCTTCATGCTTTTTGATTCTTGACAACTTTTAGAATTGGTGATGTATTGCACACAGTCGGTCTGTGTGGCAGTATATTCATAAGTGTCTGGAAGTGGATTTCCTTTTGTGATAAAAGATGGTTTCACAAGCTGTCACTGTTACTCGAAAGCAGCCCCTAACTGTAACAAGTAGCAGTTCAGTAATGTGATGGTCCTCTTCAGTCCAGAAAGTTGTATTTTATTCCAAGCTGTTTAATTTCTTTCTGTAACAAATTTCATGAGGATAACCAATTAAAACAGGGCATAGAATTAGACAAGTAAAATTTTAAACATAGCATAAACAAAAAATAAAGACACATCCTCAGTGTTCAAATTTACTTAATTACTTAATTCACCACTCTAAATCCAAAGTGATGTCAAAGTTCTTTTCAACATTTTTAACCATAATGAAGTCTGGGCTATGTGGTCTTTGGAGTTCCATATCTGTACACCACCATGTCTAAGTGACAACATTGCCCCTGTGGCTGGTTCTTCTCTTTAGTGCACCTTTAGTCAAGAGAATGAGTCAGTAAATGACTGATGGGGCTCATATTAATTTTTTTTAACTGAAATGTGACCATACATATGTGTACAACATGCTTCCTTCAATATTGACATCCTAGTCTTTCTAAAGTCAGTGTTGGTAATGAATGAAGGTCCTTTGAAATCCTTGAAAATACCCTTATTATTATTATTATTATTTTTAATTGCCCTAAATAGACATGGGGCATTGAAAGTGCTTGAATTTTGTGCAAGAAAGAAGTTGATATTTAGGTAAATGTGTCCTTGTTTGTTTTATGTTTTTTTATGTGTTTTATGCCACTGTTTTATGCCCTGCATTTCCTAATGTGTTGGTCATCCTCAACCAACTTTACTATAATGGCAATTATGCAGTATGGTCTTACTCCCTGATTGACTTCACAACAATGCGTGAATGGCAAGTCTCCGTGCACAGCCAACTAATAGGTGTCAACAACTGTCAGGACATGATGTCCACCTACAAGGTTCAAGCTTACAGGCTCTTTTTTTAAACAAAACTTCAAAGTTTTCTGAGAAACATCTTATCTAATTTACCGTTTATCCAGATTCTTGTGTTGTACACAAAAAGCTTTTATTTCTTCTCCAGTGCAGTCCAGGTACCACTTCATGTATGACTGAGAGTAACCTTCACACACCAGGTCTGCTTTCACTGTTCATTTTGAGTAGCTTCCCTCACAGCCACTGGCCTTCACTCACAATGCTTCACCTCACCACCCCAGGCCAGTAAAATGTTTTCAAGACTGACTGGAGATTCTTCTCTTTCTGCATATTATATCCAGTATACTCCCCCAGTCTGCCCCACAGACTCCTGTGTGTCCTTCGCATTGAGCTATGGATGAATACGGTGACCAATTTGTGTGTTCTGCCTTCAATTCTAACATAAGGATTTCCAATAATTGTGAAAATAGGTAGAAAAAAGGACACTACCAAACTTGGCCAAGGCTTGAACACTGTCACTTGTGTTTAATAATAATAGCACCTGAACATTTTACATTTTTAACCAGTGGCTTATCCTGCCTACACAAACCATATGCTGCCCATTTTAAAATATGAATTTCTTGAAATTTGATCATCTTTTCCTGACATCATCATTGAGTAGGTTCTTACTAAAATTTAATGGCAGTTTCCATTAAATTTCAAAAACTGTAGATGGTAAGTTACTAACAGGACAAACTTACAGATAATTTCAGTTGAAACTGAGTAACCTGTATACTCTTACATAAAGACACTATTCATCAATCATTGATTTTATAGCCCTGTACATAAATAATAAAATGCACAATAAAATAAAATGTCAGCTACGTTTGCAGGAATTTTCTGTATAGGTTAGATTTATTTATTTTTTTTTTTTATTATATAGATGTTCCAATATTTGACTGTACTACACAAAAATGAGTTTCTAATCTAGAGGAGAAGACAATGACCACTTAAAACAAACATTCACCGTTTTCAATTTGCCATTTATTATTCTGTCACCATTCCTCCCATTGCACTCAGCGAATAACCCTGTCATGGTTTACTTTGCTGGAGGAGCTTTCAGAATGCTTCGGCTATTTTCCCTCTGTATTAGCTCAGTTTGAAGACTGGGGTCTTTGATGGGAGGAGGAGAGGCGGCAGCCTTTTAGATCAGCAGCGAGTTAACCTGCAGCATCTTGGCATCTCACCTCGTTTTTTCTTCTTCAAACCTTTGTCTCATCAGCTCGTATGGCTCTCACTCGGCTACCTCAGTTATTTCTCAACGACCCCACAAAATGCGAAAATACCAATTCTCAGCAAATATCAATTTACCTCTCCTATTCTGTGCATGTCTCAGAGGAAATTTACTCTGAAATAACTGACTGTGGTTTATAGGTGTCTGAGCAAAGAGGCAGAACAGAGCCGGAGAGAATATATTGGCTGAAAATATGACAATGAGAGCCAGACTGAAAGAGAAAAGAATTTCATTTTGAACTGATATCTAACTAACACAGCAGCCTCGGGGTGGAAGTGACTTATTTCAGATAGCATTTGCTCCTGGTATATTCACCTCTCCTTTCTTCTGTTATTATTTCTTCTACTGTCTCATTATTTACTGTAGATGTGTGTAATAAAGTTGCCATTGCTGCAGATTCTTCTATCCTATGTTCTGTTGCCACTTGATAGAATGAAGCAATTTTCTGTTTAATTCCAGTGATGTGTTGTTGGCAATCACCGACCTATTCAGGCTAAAAATAGACATCAATTAGACGATATTGATCTCGGAACAGCATCCCATAGATAATCTGATGACATCTGTTTACTTTAATTTTGCTATTTTATTTCAGCAGTGGCCTCTGTATAAGTGATGTTGAGAACCTGTCAATCCAACTCAACCTTTTGTGTGATTTTCATGGACACCTTGAGGAGCAAGTGGAAAAATAGAACAAAGACATGCACATCCAATAAAACATTTTAGAGGGCTGCTGGATCAATCAAAAATCTTCATCCCAGTAAAAGGTAGAAAATGATCTGCCCAGCTTAGAGTTTCTATTCAAATGGTTTTTATTACCTGTGACATTTCAAGCTCTTCCTCAGACAATTGATACATAAATCCAGGGTCACATCAGTCATCAATAAGGGGGATATTTTAGTGGCATATTATCTGTAGTTTGCAACTTTTAAATGTGAACTAGTGTCTGTTGCTTTCAAACCATTGCCAAATGAGTTCACTCTATCAGCTCATGACTCACTCTGTGTTTCTCAGTATAATAGTTTTTTTGTGTCGGTGTCTGTGGCAACATTTCCGTGCTTCACACAGTGACGCATTTTATGTCACGAATGGGGAAAAAAGAACACAACCCTGAAAGAATGGAACCCTGAAAAGTTTTAGAAGAAAGAAACTACAGCCTGTAGGCCTGTTCAGTAATCCATCCTTGACTACCGCTTGATTTTACCTTTCATACAAACATGATAATCCAAGTGGGCCAACCATCCTGTCTGTCGTTATTCTAGATACATTACATTCCAGCATAAAAATACCATGCAAAGAAGATAATCCAACTGTCCACATAATGTGAATTTATTTATCTTGAAATATTCTGTGGAGAAGTCAGTGCTCTTGAGTTGAGTTGGTATCTTTTGGACAAATACAGCTCTACAAAAATAAATCAATATAAATGGAAGCTACATATGTGATTAAAGGCTTTTTTGTATATTGGGATTAATCCTACTGCAATCTAAATAATGTAATCTGGAGCGTTTAAACCCCAGATGGGAGTAAATTTTGATCTGCTGTTAGAGTTATCAGTACAAAACCCATGCACATGCAGGGCTTTCCATTTTCACAAAATTAAAATGCTGGTGATATGATCTGTATCCTTCATATAACCTGAGGGAGAAAAAGCAACATGTTCTCAGTAGAAACACAGGTTCAATTTAATATGAGCTTCAAGGGTCAATGCAGACTTTCAGATTCTGAGGGAAATGTAGCAACCCTTAATTTGTTTCTTGGAGCCTTTATTTACCAAGCCTTGACTGGAAATGGACTGTTATTTGTAATTTTCTACTTTTTGTAGATAGAAAATTTTAGAAAGACACAGCCTTTCTGTTTTTCCCCACATCTGTTGCATTTTGGTAAAAACATTATATTGGTGTAAATGAAACTGGAACATCATTCTCTTGGATGAGATTGAAATATTTTATTTGACTTCAGGCAGTGGAATTCTGTACAAACAAAATGGTTTTGTGCCAAAGATTGTCATCTACTGACTTTATCTCAGGTGCTGCCAAGCAGATCAACATGGTTTACCTGTATTCTAAGACGTATGTGAACATATAATCTGGACTGATAATAACACAGTAAAGCACTCAATCAATCAAACTTTATTAAAATAGCACTTTACATACAAGGAAATGCAAACCCAAGTGCCTCACAGGATAAAAGCATAATCAAAGAAAGCAGCCCACTGTGATTTTATATATTTAGAACAGCAATGGAGAAGTCAAGAAGTGAGGAAAAGAAGGAAGGAAGTGAGGAAACACTATCATGGAACTCACAAACAGCCACGAGGGAAAACAGGAAGGGAAAAGAAGAGAAAAACAGAAATAACAGATAAAATGTAATGAAATAGTAAATCAGTACTTAAAATAAACAAGTAAATAAATTAGACACTAAGAGTAACAAAAGATAAGAAACTAGAACATGATAAAATAATAAACAGTACAGTAAAACAGAAAATTAAATATTTGGTTGACAGACACTAGAGGGTAGAAAATAATAATTTTTGTAAGATCCTAAAATTTAACAAAGTGCAAATAAATAATCAAACCTGGTTAAGAATATGCATAATATGCATGATTATGATTTATAGAGTCAATGGACTGACACAAAAACTTAAACGTTGCTTGACTGTGAAGTTAGTTTCAAGTTGGATATTTCAACCGTCAGGTACAGCTTCCCTCTTCTTTTTTTCAAACTAAGGGACCGTCAACACTGAAACAGGTTTAGGTGAATAACCATACTTTTTTTTGTCAGGGAGGCGTTCTGTCCACACGGAAAGGGTGTTTGAGGAGACCTGAAACAGTATTTTTTGAAAAATGCCTCCCGGATTTGGAAAATCTCAAAATGCTGGCCTTGTGTTTCCGAAAACGATGATGTCTACTCCCCACCTCTATCGTGCTCTGACATTCGTTGTTCCTGTCTTCGTCGCCATGGTCTCCATCATACTCTTGGTTTTGGAAATTGTTTGACAGTGTTGCCAACTTCTAAAACTCTCTGCCTGCAGTAAACACAGTTAGATGTTTACTTGTGCAGCAGAACGGAACATTTCTTTCTCTAAAAGTATTTAGGGTTATGACACAAAGTCACTAGATTTGTTGCTAGTCACTTTCAAAAAAAATCATATATGCACACACACACAACTGTTTTCTTTCCCCTAGCTTGGTTCATTCTGTCTCCATTTCTGTTATTATATCTGTAAAGTGTATCACCTCCTTTTCTCCATGTTTTGGTGCAGCATTACAGCGCGACTACTGGCCTGGTGTATGTACTACATCGTCATTTCAGGGGGTCCGTGCAGACTGAGACATTTCCAGAAACAAAGCCGTCTTTATAGGGAACGTTTTTGAAAAAGGCAAAGAAAAAGATTGTCTACGCTTTGTACCGTTTTCGTGTGGATGTGGCCTAACTTTGTTGTGGTCTTTATGTGGGAGGAAAAAAGCTCCAGACAAACCTGAGGTGAAACCAGATGGAGCTGCTCCCTCAGCCCTGTCACTGAGAGGAGACAGCACACGTCTCAATCTGTCAGCGGCTGCAACACACACACACATCACTCATTCCTCACTCTCCTGCCTTCTCACCACTTTAATCAATTAACTGTCTGCTCCAAGAAAACCAACACAAACTGCAGACAGTGAGGGTAAATCCAGCTGTTTGTTAGGTTAAGCTGTAAAAGTCTAAAGTTGAACACTACGTTGTCTTAGTACTACTATATTATGTGCTTGAGCATGCAGTACCATTCATGTTATTCTGAAGAATATTCTGGACAGTATTTGTAATGTTTTGGAAAATTCTAAAATGTCTTGTTATGCTGAATGTTTTATTTTGGTTGGCCTGTCCCTGTCCACCACCATATACTGTAACTCTCAGAGGCTTTTGTTCAAAGAGACATATATTTTTGTGTTGTAATTTTGTGTTTCCGGGGGACAAAATTGATAATGAATCTTAACATATTTTATGAGCATCAAGTGCCAATCATTGTTATCTAGAGAAATTTTTTTCGGAAATGTAGCAATAATAATGAACACTTTTGCCTGAAACATGCATATTTGTCCACCCTCAATGTTGAGAATTAATCATGCTTGAAAAATAATATAAATAGTAATTAATCATAAATTAATTGTGGAAATAATGTGATTAATCTCAATTAAATTTTAATTTACCTAATGGTGAGTGGGAGGAAATATGGGAAAGTGAAGGAAGAAATAGATTAATTGTTTATGGTGGGAATACACTTCATATTTAGTTTTAATCAAGTTTTCACTCACATATAACCATTTTTCTCAACTAGTGCTCTAATAGGTGACTCAAACTTCTACCAAGGTCATTTTATGGTGAGGTTCTTTTATTCTTTTACTAAATTGTGATTTTTACACCACTGTTTAGTACATTACTATACTGATTTGTACCACCCTCTTTGTGTACCACATGCGTAGTTTTCCTCAAATGTCGCACCTTACAGCTTTAGTGTGTAACTTGTAAATAAAAACAAACGTCTGCTAAATTCAAACCAACATCAATTGAGTTCCCACAGTGCTGGTTAAGCCAACGTCAGCTCGACAAGACTCTCTCTGTGTTTCTCACTGTAACTTTAGTTTTTAACAACACATTTAACATCACCACTAACAGAGGAAATGCAGAAGCTGGACAGCGGTAGACTTTAGGTTAAGGAATTATCCCTGGACAGAGGTTGCAAACTGGAGCTTTTATTGAGTTCTTTTATTTTGCTGCTAAACAAACACTTAGGGTTTTGGTGTCTGTTTATTGAAGAAGTCAACAACAACTTATATGATTGTTATTGATGTGGACTTTCTTCACAGCAAACTAACACATAATCCACCCCCTGGGTTCCAACAGTCCCTCTCCACACTGATCAGAGCAGAAAATTGAAGTAAAATGAAATTTGAATAACTGCGCCAACATCTATCACTGCAGCACAGAGAACAGACTCGTCTGTTAGTGAATGAGTGTTGAGCTGTCAGTAAAAAGGGTTTTGGAGGGAAGAGGATAAAGGCAACTCTAAGCTTATAAAAACACTAAGGTATTGAATTGCCAGATTATGAGAGCTCCTCCCTAATTTCACAGGCAGAGCAGAAACAGTGCCGTCACTGCAGACCAGATATGCTGCAAACCAGTTTTAAGCTTCTATCATCATTCAGCAGGACACTTTTTCATTTGCATTATCTTTTTCACACCAGTTGGAGAGAAGAGGAAAACTCTCAAGGCATCATTTCCCCCCCACTCTTTGGCTTAGTTTCATCCATTTTTGCCTCTCTCTTTCCCATCCTCACCCCATGTCTTCTCTATGGCTCGACATCTAAATCAGACTTTTCAGATGTGAGTAGCAGTTGGGGCTTCATTTTAGCTCCATCTCTGACGGAGGGAAGAGATGAGAGCAGCGTCTGCAACAGGGACAAATGCAGTCATTGCTGTGAACTTTCCTGTTAGCTTCTTTTGATGAAGTCACAGTGAAAGACGGGAAAGCCGCAGCTTCGGGGCTCCTGCAGTAACACCCATCATGGCCACGGTGCCCGCTATGTACAGTAAAACCCTTCCTCACTATCAACTTAACTCCCACAGAACTTTTCCGCAGCATGATATACACTTTCATTTCTTTACACTTGGTGAAAAGCTTTCAGAAAAATGATGACTTTACATAGGGATTCTAAAATGTTGTGTTATCTTGCATGTTTTATTTTATTTGGCCTATCCCTGTGCACCATCATATAACTCTCAGAGGTTATATGATCAGGTTTTTATAACCTTAAACATCAGAATAACTTAGTCTCTCTGCTGTGTTTCAAAATGTGAGCAACTAAGTCAAAGGCTGGAACCTGAACATGTCAGCTTCTGCAGTTAAAAAACACTTTAAAAGGCTTTGTGGGGGAAAAAAAGAATATAATACTTGATATTAGAGTAACAATTTAGTAATAAAGAAGCAAGAATATGGTAATTGCACCTCAATTTCAACGTAATAGCCAAACAATAACTTGGTTTGAATGGAAACTGTGGCGATGAATTTCAACATTCACAAACTTTTCATGCAGAGATATTACACTGATGGATCGACCTGGATCGAGAATTTTTAAACTTGATGCATATTTCAATGTATTAAAATATTAATGTATTACTGTATATGAAGTATGCTATATGTGTAGCTAAGGTTTTGAAATGAAATGGAATGCCAGTTATGGAAACACTAATTTACATAATGAGCCTCATCTTCTGCTCCAAATCAGTGTCTCATTTGAATATATCAATATTACTTTTCGCCTACTGTGCTCAAATGTATGGTATTAAAGGAATGGTCGTTAAAACCAGGTCAAAAGAAAAGTTCTCTACTTTTTGTATCAGTTGAACATACAGTACTTTTCCTATCTGCACTGTTAGCTTCCCCCCATTGTAAGGAATTTCCAAAATTCAGCTAGAGGTTGAAAACTTTTCAAAGGGCCCTTGAAACGTGCTCACTCATGCTGTTCTTGCAGGGTTTTTTTTTTGTTTTTTTTTGTTTTTTTTTTTTTTGTCCAGTGAGACGCTTTACTTTGAAAATGCCAGTACCAACTCGTATCAAAAGCAGCTCTACTGGGATCCAAATACGCAAGCTGACCGAATGTCACTGTTTTGAGTTGAGTTGGTGCTGTTTGGTGGTTTCATGCCTGTCGGCTCAAGCAGGTCTTGACTGTTTCTTCTGGCCTCTTGGCTCATTATCATTGCATTACTTGTGCCTGCAGGACTGGAGCTGAGTGGATGCTATTGGTTCAGTGGAAATTCAGAAAGGTCAGATGTTTTTCGCTGTGTGTTTGCTGAACTCTCTTGATTCTTCGGTGGTTGGTTTATTGAGGTTACATCCACACCACTTTGTTTTGCTTTAAAAATCCATTCGTTCTGCAACTCTAATTTACACTCCTTGGAAATGTGCCCAGACACTGGTAGGGTTTGAAAATGTTAATCTGACAAATGCAGATTATAAATTCTGCTTCCTGTTTACACAAGCACACTTGTCCCACTGTTCCTGAATGGTCATGTGATATAGGTTTTCAGGTGTGCTAGTACATATTCAGATTATTTATGATAAGAGCTGAAATTCTAGTCTGGACAGAAGTTATTTGTTTTGGGAAATGTTGTAGCCTTATGCCGGGATCGGACTATACAATATTTTTGTCTTTCCTGATGGTCACCATTCCAGATTATCAGTCACAGTGGCACAGATTCTTCCTGTGCCTTGTTTGGCAGACTGGCAACACTACAAATTTGACCTTGACCAATCATTAGTCACACCACTGCAGGAGTCCATAGGTCATCAGGAGGCAGGGCAAGGAGTTGGCAGTCATTTCCCATTGGGTGGCTGAAATGTCTCTATTTCTCGCCAACATTCTTGTTCTTTAACTTTGTCATGGTAGTCCCTTGAGGAGACGTCAAAGAGACAGGGCTACTGTTGCCAAAGCTCAACAAAACAGTTTTTGGGTCACTATTCCTCCTAACAGGAGCAACATCATCCTTCTTTGTCTTCATCATGGTTATGTCTGTATGTTATGTTGCATCAGAGTACTCTTATCCTATTGGTCAATGTGCAGGAGCATGTTGTTGGAGATGTCAGACTAGGCAGGAAAATTAAAAAAAAAAAAAAAAAAAATCCTTGTATGTTAGACCTCTCCTTGCAAAGCATCCCAGACACAAAAGCTCTGTTTTTCAAATATGTTACACTACACATCTGTTCATTGTTCCCAATGTTCATAACTGGCCCAACACTGGAAATATGTCAGTCACGAACAAATTGCTTGAAAATCAGGCTAAGTTTGTGTAGTCTGATTCCAGCATTAAAGTTCTTGGTCATGCTGATAAAATCCTGGTAATTTTAACTTCAGCTTGCCTGAGAGCACCACACAAGTAAAAGGGAAGAAAAAGACCAGCTTTTATGTTTGCTTCAACTCATGCTTCCTGTCTCTCTGTCTTTTGCGTTTGGTCTCCCTCTCTTCATTTCATGGCTGCTCATCCTTTCTGTTTTGGCAGCACAGTTTGAGTCCAGCACTTCCCCTCCTCATCTTGTTTCTTCTTCGAGGCCTGGGAAAGATCGATAAGTCAGTAAGCTCACAGTTTCAGGCCAAAAATTTGTCTTTTGGGAAGATTTTAAAGGGGTTGTTCACTCACTGCTGTGTACCTGTCATTCCATAATTCCTTGAGCTACATGGTAGGAATGAGGTACAACCACATTTCAGTTCATGCTGCTCAAGATTCTTTTCATGGAAATCCACTTTTATGTTGATGACAGAATGAAGCCTGTTCAAAGTTAACTGAGGATAGTTCAGTATTTCTAGATGAATATCACCAATGACCTGTACCAAGTTCTATGTAATCATACTGAACCCCAACTGACCTCAACTCCACAACATGAGGATACCGTTTCTGTTTAATGTTCCAGACATTGTGCAAACTGTAAGGTAGTTTGGCTCTTGTCTTTTGTTTGTAGTTACAGTAAAGTGTAAAGCCACTGACATGATATGGGCTTTTTGATGGCCAATATCAATATTTAGAAATGTGTTCAGCCTTTGGCAAGTATTCATTATGATGCGCACATGTTTTGTTTGTTTTTTAACCCCATCTGATGAAATATAACATTTTAGTCATTACAGATGATAAATAAAATTGTTTACCTTAAAGACAAGTACAATTACAATTTAGGGTCTGTATGTCTTATCTTCATTGCATATCTTCACTGCAATGTATTTACTGTTATGAAAATAAAGTTTAATCTTAATCAAAATGATGATGATGATGATGATGATCATCTTTTTTGATAAATGAATGTTCTATATCATCAAACACATGTCCTACATCATCAAAACACAAGAAGGAAGGGAGTGAAATGCTAACAGGAGTGACAGACAGGAATTGAGCTAAAAGACAACATTGCTGAAGGCACCTTTTAAAACCATTAAAAATCATGAAACATTTTTTGCTTTGTGCTGTTGAACATTTCCCACCTGTGTTCCTGTCTTAAATGCTGTTACATCTGTTTAGTGTATTCCTGTATTATTTTGTGTCTGAACAAAGAACACCAGTGACTCTATGGCTTCTTTTATCCAGAGTTATTAGAGGGTCAAAGCTGTCTGTATTCACAGACTTTAATGGTTCTCAGGTGCTGGTTCCACCCACTATCCTTTACTGCATTATCTTTCATGTTGCCAACCTTCAGATACAACTGTAAAATGTGCCTCTCTACTTTTAAAGCTTGCATGAACTTGGCTTCCTCCTTCCTCTCTGACCGCCTCCAACAATCCATCCCTTTCTGTTAACTCAGCACGACTGATGCTAAACTCGTTAGGGTTTGTTGGAATTTCAGTCTTGTGTGAATTTTACCACTGGAGTTCTCATGCTGTCCATGTGGATTCTCCCCAAACACTCAACGTTTCCAGTTGACAGACTATAGCTGAGCTACTTAGCAACAGATGCACCAACAGTGCTTGAGGGAGTGTGTCTGTGTTCTTCTGTGTTGCTCTGTCTCTTAATGATCTCTAACCTCACTAGAAACGTACTCTTTCTGTTATTTTGCATTAGGGGTGATGACTACTGAGTACTCATTAAATAACATAGTGATAACTACATTATTTATGTATGACTCATGTCAGAGTGTCAGCAAGTTGGTGGGCCATCATAGCTGGTGTGGACACAAGGTGGTCTAGTTGGTTTTGCTTTTTTGCTTACGGAATAACATAAGTTGGTGACATGAATTCATGGACAAAAATACTCTATTTAAGGAAATACGTAGTACAGGTGGATAAATAATATGTTCATGTTGCTTTAAGTAATGTCTAAGGCGAGCTTCACATCAATAATCTACGGCAAACAAATTTTGAATCCAGAAACTTTCCTTAAAGCAAAACTTTACCATAATTTAACAGTGTCTGATTCATCGTGATGTTTAAATGTCTTGTTCCAGGGAGATTGTGTGCTGTCTCCACTGCCCCTACTCTCTGTTAGCAAAAAAACAGCCTTGCAAGATCAGGTCTGGCGACCTGGAGTCTTCAGAATCACAAGGTCATGCAAGATCCCGGGTCTCATGAGAAACACAAATTGCATCATGGCACTATAAGCATACCCTAGGTCTGGTGGTGGCTACCATGTTCTTCTCAACTGAGTGGGGAAGCTAAGCTAAAAAAGAAGAAACTCAGTAGCTATGGCTTTCCTTTTAAAGTCAATCACAGCACTGAGAACATCAGCCTTAATCACCCGAAGCATGGCTTTTTCAGACTATTGATTAGCTGTTAATTAACCTTTGCTATCAGGGCCTGGCCCTAAGTTCAACATGTGTTTAAACCAGATTGTGAACAAACACCTATTCGATAAACATACACTGTTGTTTACAGGTGGAAACTGGGAGGTTCTCAGTAGCATTTAAGTTTGAAAATAAATTTATCATGTATAATCTGCCATATTTAAGCAGACTGCTCTCAAACGAGGTTGATAACAGGATTGAGAGTTAACAGTGGCAGAGGTGCGTTGGTAACAGAGCAATTATTGAGCTGTGAGTGGTGGATGGTTGGGGAGCATTCATTCAGCACTGTTACAGCTCCCTTCTCTCATTACTGGATCAACAATAAAACAACATCCTGAAATGATCCTCCCTGGTGACCTTGAGCCGGTCGGCACTTCTGACTCAATTTGTATTCTTCGGCTGTTGTGCCTAAGCCTGACCGGCAATGATTTCACAGTTCATCATGATGGCATGTTGGGGCAACAACTCAGGAGGGCTAATGTAGAGATGGAGTGAGCGGATAAAAGAGACAATGAGAGAGAGGAAGGTGGAAGGTGAACAGGGAGAGTATGAATATTGAATGCATAATGTAATTTCCTTCATCTGTGTAAAGGAAGATTCATAAAGAGACCGGATACCCCACCACTCTCACATGGCCCCTGCTCTCCTCACAAAATGAACTTGTGCTTTACACTGGTTTGAATAATTACCACTGATTTAACATACACATTTAATTACTTTTCTGTTAAGTTTTTAAATGCATGCTTGTTTCCACGTGAACATAGATTTTCTTGTGAGGAACTCTTGTGCAGTTATGAGAGGGATGAACTAAAGAATATGGCCTTAAAAAAGCTTATTTGTAGATGTAAGTTTGGATGTTTGTTGTTGCCATGAGATGATAACGAAGACTGGCACTATGTCTAACAGCAGAACTTATAAGTATTACACTGTATAAATATAATGCTGCATTTAGAGACTATATTAATATTACATGCAAAATGGCAAAAATTACTTTATGGATGCAATTGTTTATAAACTTTATGTTAATCCATCAGAGGGTTTTGTTATATTCGACTCAGGGTTTGACTCAGCCTTTGTCTTACCAGTCCGTCAAATGTTTCACCTTTCCATTTTTTTCCTAGCACCACTATTCACTGACTTACTTTCACTTTGGTTTATGAATAAATAATTCCAAATTGTATGACATTTCTGTCGACTCCCATACATTCATGGCAAAATGGCAACCATTACCGTGCTAATGTTCTAATCTGAAAAGGGTGTGAACTGAAGAAAATGAATGGCCAAATTGGGTTAAGTACCAGTCAGGCTTAACCAGGGCTGCCTGCCCTCTGGTGCATGGTACAAGTATTCCCTGCCTCTGGATGAAAAGAAAATCAACATTACACCTGAAAAACGACAGCAGAAACCACCAGAATTGAGAAAAATTACAACCAGAATGTATACAGTTCCTTAACCAACCAAGTTAAAGAAAGATGATTTAAATGGTGTTGTACAAAAAAAAAACATCTTGGATAGCAGATAAGCCAAACCCAAGTAAATTGAGGGACATAAAGTCGGGAACGTGTGCATTCATGTTTGTGTAGGTGTGGCTTTCATAAGAGGACTGAACAGAAGAGGCAAGTTGTAACAGTTGTAATTTTGTATAGCCTGCTTTTGCTAGCTTTTTCAGCCTGGATAAAACACATGCATATTCAACTCGGGTTGAGAATCACAGGTTACCTCGTGATTCGATACGTGATACATGGTCCACGATACCAATTATAAAACGATACAACAATTCTGTGATAATCAATACATTGCAAGACAATCATATTGTGATACATCACTGATATCTGTCTAACTAAAGAAATCAAAATGTCCATGAAAAGTTGGAAGTGCAGGATTTCTCTATTTATTCACAGTGGCTAAAGTCTAAGTATTGAACTTGGAAGGGCATCTGTTAACGTAGCTGTAAACTCCCTTTTCTTCAGCAGGGTAATTTCCACCCAAGTTTCCCTCATTCATATGAGCAGCGCCACCATGAGGAGACATGAAGTAGTGATGTCAGGCGAGTAAAAATGGCAGGGACGTTTACATTAGAGCGCCTTAATTTGTTAATCAAAATATCGATATTCACCTGGGCATATTAATTATCGTATTGCACGAGGAAGGACGATGATATATCACAAAATGGATGTTTTGACCCACCCTTATATTCAGCTGTCTTTAAATGGGTTTTAAGAAACAAGAACACTGGTGCTGCAGGAAGCAAAACTCACCATCACACCTGCGTTTAGTGCCAAAATGCTATGATGTAAATTTTGTTAATGATGATAAAATGACCCATGTGTAGCTAGAGCTAGACTGACCTTCATTCTTGATTCTTTTTTTCTTCTTTTTTTTTTATACAAATCAGTTGTTATTACTTGAGCAGTTGTCTGTACTTGTATTGACTACACCTCACATTTTAACAGAGACAGCTGCCAGTTTTACTGTCATATTGAAGTATGTGGTCAAATGTGATGAGCTACATCCTAGAAACAGGTGAGAGCGTCTTGTCTACGTCAGTCAGACTAAACTCAGGAGCTGCATTGTAGTATTTGTACAGGAATGCACACTGTGAAGCACAGGTGTATTTCTGATCCTGTTAGCGAGCCAAGAAGTGTGTTCACACTCACTTGTCTGAAAACCTGCCTGAACATCATATCTTTTACACTACAGGTTCTGTGCGAGTATTTCTGGCCTGCCAGGTGATAATTACAATTTGCACTCAGCAGGTTGCTGCAGCGATGGAGAGATAATAGCACGTGCATGATGGCAAAATAAAACGCAAGCAGAGATAACCACATGGTTCGTATGGAGGTCTGAGGGGGACATAAGTTTACGGTTGGATATTAATCTGTATTCTTTTGTGTACTGGCACACATTTCTAATTACCGTGTCATTAAATAATTACATTTCCATGTTCCATGTTGCAATGGAAAGGTTTATTTTCTATATCAACAAGGGTTTATATTGGCCAGGATTAAAAAAAGACAGATCTAGGGCATGATGTTTATTTTATTGAAACCTTCTTCATATCCTGATAGCAGTTCTTCTACTCGTATCTAAGGTGTACATTTATTATATACATAGAACTATCTGGATCACAGTGAAATGCTTTTTAGTTTGGCCCATGTCTTAACATGGAGGGGAAAAAAAGTTTTCTAAACTGTACTGCAGTCAACCACCAGGGGGTGGTCAAGGCGTTTAGCTTTACCATGTGGGAAATGTCACGGTGTTATTTATTTTTTTAATCTGTACCTTAATATAGTACAGATAAAACTGAATATTATTGTCATCAAATGATCTGTATTTATATGAAGTCTTTCTATAACAACTTAAAAGCCGCTCTTTACTATAGTTTTACCATTGAACCATATGTACATAAGCATGTAGACTGGCATGTAGACCTACTTGAAAGATGACCAACCTTGTTGAATTGCTCTGTTCCAGTGTTGTTGTTCGACAAACATTTTCTGAAATTAAATGAAGTTCCCATTTAATTTATAAATAAACCAAGAGCACAACTACAGACCAAGGGCACTGATGTGGTCAGAAATGGCCTAGTTTTCAGAGAAATCAGAACAGAGTGAGTTATGTTGGAGGGATGGAGAGGTGGACTGAGGGAAACATGTTTGTGTATCTGTCAGGGCTGGATGTGTTTGTGTGTATATGTGTGTTGATGGTTTCACAGTAATATAGTTGCTCTGGATACATTTGACCCACAAAAGTTTATAAAGTTGAAGAGCGAGTTAAAGTTGATAAAGAGTGAAAAACACAAACAGACAGGAAAACTGAATTAATATTGGATGAATTCTGAATGTACTAAATGTTTTATGGCCCACAAAAAAATAGGCCATTAATGTTACAGTAGCTGAGCCATATTGTAGTCAGACTGTTGTCTATGCATTGGCAGCAATACTGACAAGTGAGCCTGGGTGTAGTCTTTTGTGGGTCTGTGCACAAAAGTACTATTTCAAATTGAAAAGTCCGGCAAAGTCTAATTTTTGTCCAGGGATAATACATTTGCTTTTAATCACACATATTAAATCGCATTGTGGCTGCAGACATCCCGTATCCATCTGTTGGACCACTTGTGCATGTCCTCAAAACAGGGTTGGAAATTTCATGCCTTTTACCCAATAATAGTTAAATTATAGGAGCAGGCATATATTTCTTGGATTACATTTTAAACATTTCACATTATGTGAGCCTTATAAAACAAACAAGGCTGTTGCTCAAATACCAAATGTGTCAGACTAGCAGTCTGTTGACACAGAAACTCTCTGATGACACAGATGTCCATGGGATACACAGAAACTCCCTGACTAATCTGTGGAAATGTGGTGCGTTTGCTTTTCACCAGTCAACATGTTAACATTGAGAGAAGTTTGTCACATCTCCTCTGAATCAGTGATTCAATAACATATTATATAATGACATTGGAGGAGGGTAGATGTTTTTTTCAGTTCTTTAGTTGTGTGCCCCCTAGTGGTATACTAGCCCACAAAGAATTAGTAATAATATGTATGTTTATACCATCAAATGTAGATGCAACAATGTTAAGATGTAACATTGTTACATGTTATATCTGTTACATCTGTTACAGATGTCGAGTCCAGTTCAGTCGGGCTGACTCGTGCTAGAACTGTATAACGGGAAAGCGTCTAATCTGTCTCCCATCATGCAATTTCTTTATATTCTAGATCTAGTTTGATCCGCTGATCTTTGGCCTGTCTGTTTCATTCATGCTCTATAATTTAAATCTGAATATCTATTCAGCATTATCATGAAGATCAACATTAGTGGTTTTGAATGAAATGTGACATCAACTATTTAATGACTTGTGTTAAAAAACAGGATGAACTGAAGCATGTAGATGTTCACTGAACTTTCCAGATTCTCAGTTGTCCAGTTATCTGGTTTGTGACCAAAGTCATCCATCAGCCAAAGTTGTAATTTACATTAACTGCTAATTAGCAATTAATTGGCAGCATGCTGACATTGACATTTAGTTGGGAGAACTGCTGTGCCGAGGTGGTGCTTCACTGCAGCTGCTAGCTGGGCTGTGGACTCCTAGCCTTGTTTTTCTTATGCAGTGGAAATGTGTTGTGAAGTTAGTTATTAATTCGTGGCATGTTTTTGTTATTTCATTGTAAACTGAAGTGAGCACAGTGAAACAGAAAAAAAGACAACTTTTGGAGTCACGATGACTTAGAATCAAGGTGAAGCTCAGTAATTTATGTAATGGTGCAACTTAACTCATATAAACCTTGTGTATGAGACCTTTATAGGAAATGTGATATGCTGCGTGTTGCAGGGAAAAATAAAATAAGCCATTGGTAGAGTAAACACTGGAAACATTGGTGTTTACCTGTTTGTGTACTGAGACCTAAAATCCCATCAGGACTGTATGGATCCCCACTAGGCTCAAATATACACTCATAAACAAGTGAAACTTTTTTTCACACTTTGGGGACTTTGTTCTGTTGTTTTAATCAAAGCACTAAAAACTTTTTTTAACCAATTTGCCCAAAAGAAGCTCCTCTCCTCAGTCTGCCTCTGCCTTTCTTATTCCAGCACTCTCTCACTCACTGCAACATCAAGCATCTTTAGAAGAACCTTCAGGCTGGTGTGACAACAATGCAATGGACGGTTGCAGAAGATGCTTCTCTGGCATGAGCACCAACCTTGTCAGGATCAGTAGACCAAAACCTGTTCCTAACGAGGCAGAAGCTCATTTCTGAGGAAGTAGTTAAGCTTGGCGCTAAGAGTTGAATTTTGTTTAAGGTTAGGGCTAGGTTAATGCTTGGCATTAAGTGGTTATGGTTAAGGGTGGGGATAATACTTGATCTAGACTGTATGTAAATCAGTGCAGTGTCCTAAGAAGAATAGCTATGCCTGGGTGCCTGAGCGTGTTTCCTAGATTAAGTTTGTGTTTACAGAGCCTTGTCCATCTGTGAAAGAGTCTGCCTTCAACATTTAGCGAACAAAACTTGAAGAATCTTCACAATGGAGAAAATGCCCAACAGTCATCTATATTCCCCCAGAGCTTTCCTTGTACTGTCCTTCCCATCTGGCCTTTCTGATCCAGCAATCCAACTGGATCCTCATCTTCAGTACAAACTACTGAGAGTCACAGATGGTGAGGAAGGAAGGGAGACTGTGATGGTAGAAGAGGGAAGTTGAATCGTTTGAAAGACAAAGCTGTTTTTAAAATCAGCGTTTAAAGACAAAGCTGGTTAATCTTAAAATTCTCAGATTGGAATGATGATCGGGGTTGGTGAGGGGCGACTGGCACATGTAGTCATCCTCATCTTTTTTTCGGAAGGAGAGCGAACAGCTAGTCTGAAACTCTGTGGATATTGCCTCTTTACGGAAGGCAAACACTCACTGGCCACTGTATTAGGCACACTTCCTCAACTGCTTGTTAATGCAAATATCTTGTCAACCAATCACATGAAAGCAACTCAGCGTATTTATGCACAAAGACAGGGTCGAAATGACCTGTCAAATTTCAAAGTGAACGTCAGAATGGGGAATAAAAAGTGATTTAAGTGACTTTGAAAGTTGGATGGTGGTTAGTCTGAGTGATTTTCATGAACAGTCATCAGGGGAGTTTAAGAATGGTCCAGTGTGCAGCAGTTCTCTGGGTAAAATGCCTTGTTGAAGTTCAAGATCGGATACAATTGAAAGGCAACAGTAACTTGCAATATTGACTTTTGTACTTGTTGTTATAATCAAGGTGTGCAGTACACATCGAAGGGTTACAACAGCAGAATGGAACAAATACTGCCACTCCTACCACTTTAGTAGGTGTCCCTTGTTCCTATTAAAATGGCAATGGAGGCTTTGCACCATTACAATGGACAAAAAGCAGCACACAACCTCTGAATAGTGTGTATTTAGCTCCATGCATTATGTTCCCTTCTTGTATTTAGGTGCAAAGTACTGGACTTTATGTCAGTTTGTATGAGAATTTCTTGTTCCTGACTAAATGTGGTTTAAGAGCAGGCCTGCTCACATTATGTAGTCTAATATTATTTATTGCCTGCTTAGCATACATACTCATTTATGCAATCAGTTTGACAGAAAAGAGGGTTGCAGGAGATGCTTTTCTGATCATGTGGCAAACTGTATATGAATCTGCCAAAAGAAGTCCAGTTAGTCTGGATGTGAGGACCCCGATGGCTAAACCATTTGGATAAGATGCTGTGGAAAAAATTGCTGCGACTGGTAACAACACGGGAGACAAATAAATAAATAAATAACGATTTTCGCTACTTAAACAGCTCACGCAATGAAAATCGTGTCAGCTTAAGTATATGCTCAGGCTGTAACTAATGGTTATTTTCATTATTGATTAAGCTGTCAATTATTTTCTCCATCAATGGAATAATTGTTTGGTCCATGTAATGTCATAAAATGTTTATTTGTGTTTCCTTAACCTCAAAATATTGATGTTCTCAAATGTCCTATTTTGTGAATCATAGACACAATGTGTATTTGCACTCATATGTTCATCTATATATACATATGCATTGAAACTACAACAAAGATACATAGTGTACAATACAATAGTGTGTCCAGCATTTGTAAAATTATCTGGAAAAGCACTCGGAGAGCACAGACCTCTGCCCAGCAGCTCATTTCCCCCTTTATTGTGATTTCCACCCAAAATTATTAGTCGTAGAATTATTTTATCTGCATGATTGGATTCCTTGACCATAAAAATATAACCTTAGCATTTGGAATCACATTAATATCATTATTACTTTGATAGTTAATCACAAAAATCAATATCAATAACTGGACATTTATTGTGGAGTCACATACATATGATATGGCGAGATGTGGCCATTTTTGGCCATATCTCGCCATATCATATGCATGTACATCGATAAAGAGTCCTGTTAAAAAAAAAAAAAAAAAAAAATCCATATTGATCCATATTTCATCTGTTCCTTTGTCCCCCATCATCACAATCCATCCATAATTTTTTTGAGTTATTTTACTAACAGACAAACCAACACTGGCAAAAACATAACCTCCTTAGTGGAGGTAAAAATAGATAAAATCTATCATTTCAGAGCTGCCTTAACCCGTCACACACAGGTTTGCACCTTATCAGTGAATTATCAGGCACAGAAGCTGTGTAAACTGGAAAATTTAAACAGAATTAGAATATTATTAAAATGATTCATCTCAATTTTCCCCGCTATGATGTTATCGCCATGTCTCTTATATTAAGAAGTATCTCCTCCTCTGCAAATGTCCCAGCTAAACACTTAATAAAATTCTTTAATTATTATTTTTTTTTTAACGTTTTTGTAGTGAGTTGATGAGAAAACTTGTGTCCTCTGTGGCACACAAAATGTAAAACATCCGTGGATGTAATAGATGCACAGGAACAGTCTCATTACTGAGCGGACGCCTTTATTTAATTTACATTAGCTGATTGAATGGGAAGTGAGTGATTGATTTTCTTGCTCAAAGGAAATTTCTGAACTGGAAGATGTAGCTGTGTCATCAGCCTGACAGGAAGGAGGTGACAGTAATTCACTAATTGTAAAAGGAGGAAAAAAATATAGGTAGACGTTGCATCATAGAAGAGGCTTTTGCACATTCATTGTTGCTCATTATGTGGGATCTGATTTAGCAAATACATTATAAGGATTTTTCTTTTTATTTACTCAGGAATTTTGAATAATCATCAAGTTGTTAGGCTGCAACAACTATATGGTTACAATGTTCAGTTAAATACAATTCCTTTACAAGGTCTTATGTGTAGAGCTTTTTATAACCACTGACTCCACTGTTTTCTACATGGACATTAAATATTTATATTTTTGTATTTAGAAGTGCTGATGTGTCTTTGGGCAAGAACCCTAACCCCAAGTTACACCTCATAGCTGTGCCAGGGGTCTGTGAATGGGTCGTATGAATGTGTGAGTGAATGGGTGAATCAGGAAAACGGAAGTGTAAAGCAGCTTTGTGTTGTGATCATTAACCATTTTTATATTTCCGTCTTTATATTTGGTTCTTACAATTTATCTACCGTGTATTTCATCTCTTATTTATTCCATACTGTCACAGCTACGCAATGTGAGACATCACATGCACTTTTATATAGGAGATTATGGGTGTACTTTGGGCGTATATTGTTTGAACAGAGACTCCACCTGTGCCAACTCAGCGTGAGCACAGGCTAAACCAGTTCAACAAAGGACATGAATCCTTCCTCAACTGATGAGCACTCTGATAGTGCCACTTTACATTTTCTCATTGAAGGGAAGAAGGTGAGTACAGTAACTTTGTGTTTGCTCTGATTTATTGAGTTATTCAGTTCATCCGTATTCAATAATTTGGAGATTACATGTATTATTATTATTTGACAACATAGACTTTAGCCTTGAGTTTTGATGCTGTTATAATAATAAATGATGCTGAACTGTACTGGCATGGAAGGTGTCTCCATTTCATGAGAAGATAATATTAAACAAAGATTTAATGAAGCACACATAGCCAAATCTCATTCCTGACCTTTACTTTTCTTATTTTTATCAGACAGAACTGAACATTGTTTCAAAGGACTGACTGGCTCATAATATTGGAAAATGTAAAGACTTGGAGCTAACCCTTCAACAACCATAGCAAGAATCAGCAAAGTCATGGAAACGGACAGTTTGTTGAACAAGATGCTGAAAGATGAGCCTCATGGAACCACCTCAGCGCAAGACTTTGGACCCACTCAATAGTAATTACCAAATCATTATTATCATCATGACACACTTCTGTGTCCTTCAAGAACTGTGGTTAGCTGTGCCTTACACGCTAATGGACGGACCTGACACCATTCAAATCCTGCAAGAGTTTTTAGTTTCTGTGGAAGCAAACCACAAGATTCAACATGAGGCTGTTTTTGGTACACACCTATACTTGGACCCAGGAAACATGTTTACAAGTCATTCAGCTCAACCTGGCAGGTAAGTTGAGATTATTGAGATTCTTTAGTGACATGTGATCATGAGAGTCAGAGATCATTAACACTGAGCAAAACTAATGCAAGTGTCAGTTGCATCAGATTTGGCGGAAAAGTCTCAGGTCTCTGATGGAGCCAATGAAGCAGCATGTGTGGATCACATTAGGAGAAATAATGAACGATTGAACAAGCATGAACATTAGAGCTTGTTCAGGACACAAGGATACAAAACACCAAAGGAATGAGCTTTGGTGTTTGGGTGAAAACTAAGGATAAGATTTAAAAATGTCTGGGAAATAATTACAGTTAGTAACTTTTTGCACAATCTCTGATTCGTGATAGTGAATTTGACCTCTGCGTTGAACCCATCCTTATTACATAAAAGTGAGATACAAGAGCAGTTGGGGATTGGGTGCCTTGCTCAGGGACACGCCAGCCAGGGGAAACCCCTCTTACGATTGGACCGACGACCTTCCTCTTACCATGAGCTGCCCTTTCTAATCCCTCAAAATCTAATAAACATGGATGGCAGATTAACTTAAAAAGGCACTTTATTAGTTAAAGAATCAGCAAGAGAGAGAGAGAGAGAGATGATAAAATTTGCATATATTTGCAGAGAAAATAACTATTTTCTGTGAAACAAAAAAAGAAGATGAAAATAAATAAAAAAGAAAATTAACCAAAATATATAAACTAAAAAAAAACGGAACGGAAGAGGAAACGGAACTGAGCGCGATGCGAACGCACGATTGGTGAGTGAGAGTGAATGACAGCCTTTGACTTCCCGTGCATCACACCTACCTTGCATTAGCTTTGAAGCTAATCAGCAGCATTGTGACAGCGTGCGGTCAAAAGCCACTAAAACTGCCGGCAGACTTGATCTTCAGTGTTTCCTAAAAATGGTAAGCTTATGCAACACTAAGGCTTTGTCACAATTAGGTTTTTGTTGGCATGGTTTCAATAATGCAACAGGTTGTTTGTTTGTCTTGCGTCGACAAGCCTGTGTGCCTCTGCCGACATTTTATGGTGTGATAAGATGGCACTGCTTTACCCACAGTGCGTATGACATGTGAACTGATCGGCCATAACATTAGAGCCAATTACATGTTTTAATGATAAAAAAATTTGTTTTTAAACCACAAATGTTCTCATACAATGTGTCGACTTCCTGCTCAGGCACGACCGACCGAGATGGACGACTTGTCTTCTCCGGTAAGTTTCGTGATATTAATGACGTACCTCTGTTGAATAGCGTTACCTTTTTCATTCAGTAGTTTGAAATATCTTATCTATCTTCAACCTTGATCGATCTTGATTGTACTTGACTGTCACTTCACTAGTCAATGCCACACCAAGTCAAGACCAGAGTCAACCTGAGACCTAAGACTAAGACTTTTAGGGACCTGGACCACGTCACACCCAAGACTTTAGAAAATTTGATTTTAACAACCTTGTAAGCTAGTCACACTCTGCAACATGGATCTAACTAACATGGGTGTTGCTGTGCAATGAAGACAAAATATTTAGTCGTAGGCTCTGATGGTAAACAACAAAACAACAGAACAGGATGAGTCTTATTTTCATGCAGAGGCAAATCCAGAGTAAAGGCAGTGGAGGATGAGAATATGGACCCAAGTTCACTTTAGTTTTTTGGTCATAACAAGTAGATCAATACATCATTTCTTCTCCCTTTTTATTGGCTAGTCATTAAACGTAGGTCGTAGCAGCAAACACTCTGAGGTGGTCATCCTAAATATCTGACTCTGACTTTTAAACTGGCTCACAGTATGAGGAAGGACCACCATTGATGAGCTGTAACCAAAGAAATGATGGTCACTATGATTGTTTTTTAGAAAGTGTGGTCTTGAGTACAGTATTACCTGCTAATAAAACACAAATGAAAGCACTTTAGATAATGACACATTCCCAACAGTTGTTATTTAGTCGCACACAATCTTAACTTTAAAGAAACCTATTATATCACACACAATTAAAAAAAGAGGTTACGTCAAGGGTTTAAAAAGCTTTATTGTCATCCGCAAAGAAAAACAACTTATCAATGCAAATTAAATTCTTGGTTCCTAATGTCTCTACACATATTTAAAGATGCTACTAGCAGTCCTGTTTATTGACCTTCATATTTAGACAAAGCAGTAGCAAAACACTGGTAATGATACAGGTAATGCAGGACACTGGTAATGATACAGGTAATGCAGGACACTGGTAATGATACAGGTAATGCAGAGACAAAACTTTTTCAATAGCATGGTGAACAATACTATCTTGATTGTTTTGGATACAGAAAATGCACTTCCTTTGCTCCATAAATGTTAAATGAATACTATAGCAGGACTAGGGACCGATATAAATGCAGATGAGGTCTTTTTTCTATCACCATTTTAAATTAAAAATCACTTTTATTTGTATAGTGCTACAACATGCATTATCCCAAGGTCTTTTAAGGCCAAGACCTTACAATATTATAGAGAGAAAAGCAACCCCACTATTGACATACTGAGTAAGAAGTGAAAAGGAAAAAAAAAAATCAATATAACAGGAAGAAATCTCTGGCAGAACCAGACACACAGATGTGCAGCAACCTGCCTCAGCCGACTGGGGTGAAAGAGAGCAGAAAAGAGGGGGAGGGAAAAAGAGAGGGGGAGACAGAGGAGAGAGACACAGAGCAGATGTATAGCATTTGTATTTAGATACTTTCAGACTAGTTGTTGTGATGACAATTGTAATCCTATTATAAGTGTTTGTTAAAACAGCCGTACTGACACTGTGATAATAATCATTTCAGTGGTATCAAATTAAAATTCACAGCAGTCCAGATAAAGAAAATCTTTGGAATCAACACATGACTGAAGTGCAATAATACTGTAACAATATTTGTTTTGGTTTCAGTTTTCACTAATTATAAATCAGTTATTTCAGTTAATCAATTATATAATCAGTGATTATAAATTAACTGTATTTAAAAAAATAAATTCTCATTTCGGGTCAAAAATAAAATTGGGCCTGCATAATACAAAGACAAAGTAAGCACTTTAGATGCACATTGAAAGTAAACTTTATCTAAAATGGTTAACTAGGCAAAGAAAACATGTAAATTAAGATTTCCTTTTTCTTCTTTTACTTAAGAGATCCTTTGTTTGCCTTTAGAAGACAGCAGGTGGAGTTAGCTTTCTTTGATTTATCAGTCTGTTATTTGTCTCCTTGTCTCTATCTGTGCACACATACACGGGCAGCCATTTTAACGTGTTTCAGCAGAAAACAGTGCAGGAGTTATGCTGTGTTCACACCGGACAGTGCGCATACTTGACATGTAACAAGCTTACATAGAAAGCCAATACACAGATGTGACTTTCAGCATTGTGATGGCCAATCAGCATTAAGATTCTCTGGATGACAAAGGATAAAGGAGAAACTTATCATTTTTGTGTGTGAGCACTCAAATCAACACAGGTTGCTGCATGCCTTGTGGAAACCACCCCTTCCAGCCATACTTTTGCATGACAAGCAGCTAATCTGATGACTTGCTAGCTCCTATTGAGGCCAGGCCAGAGTGATACAAACTACCCAACTACAGGCATGTCATCCTGGCTGCAGAGCATCTGCTTGTCATGTGAAGGTATCGCTGGAAACGGATCTCATCCATATGGTGCTCCCAAAGTTGAGCGAAAGTTGTATCCGGCCACGGATGGTATTGTGAAACCACACATGACGGCTGCTTCTTCTCTGCAGACAGAAATGCCCATGACTTCCCATCTCTTCCATCACGTCATAAAAATGCACTAAATGATCCTGAGGCATGATGGATGCAATGAGTGCAATGTGAAAAAAAATGATCTCATAAACAAACCAGTGAACCAGCATTCATTCTGAAACTGAAAAAGCTAAATGAAACTCTGGCAATATTAACACCTGAAGTGACCTGTCAAAATGGCTGCCATGCAAACGGCCCATTGGTCTGCATTTCCAGGTACTTTAACTTCCAGAAAAGCCACACTCACACACACACACACACAAGTTAAGATTCTGGCATCTTCGCTGCCATTTAGGATGTAGAATATAACAGCCATTCACAATTTTAAGAACTCTGCAGCCTAAATTTAAACTCTGGAGCTCGTTTTGTGACCCACCAAACCCTTTAGTGACAGCTATAATTAACACACGCCTTTTCTGTCGGAAAAAGCCACCATTCCATCACACTCAAGCCAGCACTTAATTAAGTCTTCAATCAATTATAATCCCATAACACTGTGGAGAGGGATGTTCCCGGGTGAATTTAAGGGGTCAACAGCTGTCCAGACTGTCAGAATAAATCTGATAAAATTAGGGAAACACATTGAAATCCCATTGCTTTGTTTAATTACTTCTGGTTAAGTAAATATTTCATAATTATTTAAAATAGAAAAATGAAAGTTAACAACCTGCCTTCTCAAAGCCTACATGCAGGACCTTCATGGCCCAGCAGAGGGCTGCAGCCCACAGTTAGGAATCTAAGGAATATTATGTTATTAATAATATTGATATTTTAAAGCACGATCCTGATTTTTTTTTTTTTTTCCTTTTATTTGTTGAATTCTTCTTTACATTCATTTAACAATAAATAAAACAGCTTTGTTTAAATAAAACAGCAGTGGTTCCAATGTCTGGGTTGGGAGCCACAGAAGGGTTGTCGGAGATTTGTTCTGGGATCCTCAAGCAAATTAGCAGAATTTTCCTGACCTTGTGGTCGAGATGTATGTATGTATATATATTTTAATAATAACAATAAAAAGTTTTGAAAATTAATTTACCAAACATCTAATTTACTAATTCAAAATGACGTTAGGTGTTACCGATATGGCTGTGCTCCCATCATTTTTTATATTGTGAGTTGGTTCACAATAGTTGCCCGTAAAGAAAGTTGTCAGGGATGTCAGTGAATAAAACAAAAAAAAAATTAAACTACAGAAAGAACGCAGTGAGCAGAAACCTCTTCCTACACATCCATAGAAAATGTAATTGAAATATGCAATAACTTTTTGAGTTATACTGCTCACAAACCGACAAATCAGTAAACTCCAGCAAAAAAACATGTGTATGATTCATTTTTAAAACTTTTTTTTTTTACATTTTCCAGATTTCCAGTGTATAAAGAGGATTTCAACAAATAAGATAAAACGGCTTATGGAACCCAATGAAATTTAGAATTAATTTATAAAATATTTCTTTGTACACAGCCTTGTTACCTGCTGTATTGTTTACTGCAATTCTCTCCTCATTGGTCTCCCTCACAAATCCCTCCATGAACTTTAACTGGTCCACAATTCAGCTGCCCACATCATCACTAGAACGCTCTCATTTCACCAGCCCACCCCCATCCTATGACAACTCCACGAGCTCCCAGTTAAATTCTGAATCCATTTCACAAGCCTCCTATATGCCTGTCAAGGCCACCGACAACCTCGCCCCTCATCACCTCTCCGACCTCTCTCCACATTGCCACCTCCTCCCACTCCCTCAGATCCTCCTCTTCCATCTCGCCGTGCCTTCTGTCCATGGGGAACAGTTTTCAGCCGCTCTGCTCCCCATCTCTGCCTCCCACCAGACATCCATCACTCACTCTCTTCCCCTCTTTAAATCCAGACTCAAAACTCACTTGTTCAAAATAGCTCACTCTGTGTAAACTCACTGTTCCCTTCTCTGTTTACTGTGTGGTCCTTGTCTGTCGATTTATTGTACTTTTTTCTCTGTAAAGTGTCCTTGAGTGTTTTAAAAGGCACTTAAAAAGGCACTTCTAAATAAAATGTATTATGAAATAAAATGTATTATTATTTACAAAAATAAATAAAATATATATATATATTTTCTCCTACTATAGCTTAATTCCTTGTCTCACAAACACTTTAATTCTAGACCAGAAGTGGTTGAACCTGTGGAAGCTCAGTGCACAGATGTGGCAGTTTTTGCTGTATTGGAAAGATAACTGCTAACTGCACCTTCATGTCCCAGATCCTCCTTTGCATGATCTTTTCAATGATTTCCATGTCTTCACGTCTGTCCTCTTCATCAGCTGTCAAACACTCAAAACCAGTTCAAAACTCTGGGTGTTTATATTCCTTCTGCCAAGTGGACGTCATTAAGAGAATTTGGGATTACTTAATGGTTTTCTTCCTCATGAGAGCAGGGACTGACTCATCATGTTCAAGTGAAAAAACAACTTTCTTAAGCACTTCTCCTTTCTTTTTTTTTTCTTGACATCTGTGTCTACTTCCACTTCTTCCCTCACGCCCTCTTCCCCTTTTTACCATGACACACAGCATTTTTTATTTTTAAAATTTTATTTTTAAAATGTTAAAATGATCAATCAGTTAAACAGTGTAAAACCTTTTTTAAACATTGCAACATCACAAACATGACAAATAATCACAAAGCTTATCGTTATTTTATACAATTTTATATAATCCTTACACAAACACCTTCAAAACCTTCACTAGTTACTTCCTTAATTTTACTCCCTCATTTTGTAGCAGACCTTCATCATGTTTGGCATTTTCTTATCTACTTTAACTTGACATGTTTTAGACTAAACTGCCGTGACATTTTGCCGTCAGGCACTTCACAACCGTCCGTCATCCTTGTGCTCACAGCGATAGTGAGCTTCAGTCCTAGTTGGAAGTAGGAATTCCTAAGATTTAGGGGTGTTCCTTCTGCATTAATACCACATCAAAGTAGATTTCCTATTAAAAAATTTGGAGCAACCTCAATTCCCCAACATAGGATGCCAAGATGGCTGCCACTCGTGTCACTAGTTAAAACACTCTACTGCACCTATTTGTACCACATTAAGTCAGCCGGACACATGCCTTGTTTCCAACGAGTGGACTTTTTTTCTTTTTTTTTTTTTTTGCATTTCCATTAGGAAGGGCATCAAAACAACCAGCCACAGCTGCTCCGTTTTTGGCACCCTTCCCTTGGAGTACCAAAGTAAAATGATATGGTACATTTAGGCTAGAGCTAGACCGACTCCACCCATGACAGTCAGCCGATTCGGCGACAGAAAAAGACCTCTTATGTAAATGTACTGCTCCGTAAGTTCCGGCACTGTCAGCTTTTGCTGGCGAGGACAGTTCAAACCACACTTCATTTGGGTGAAGCTCCAACCGATGTAGAAGAAAAAAGAGCCACTGAAACAAGTGATTCTACAGCTACAGGGCACAAGCTCGGCACTTCAGTGACATCGCCGACTATTCAGCCGTCATTTTCTGGCAAAGATTTTTTTTTTTTTTTTTTTTAAAAAGTGATATTTATGATATGAAACTAAATGACGTAAAGAAACATGACATCACTAACAGCAGCTTTAAAATTGTTTCTTTAAAGCTGAAAAAGACAACAAATGCTTATTGTCATTGTTATTTCCAGACTGCACACTAATAGTGACTGACACCACTATGTGAGTCCCCTATAAGTGTTTCACTCTGTTGTTCTCTTGAAATCCAGGACGTAGGTTTCATTGAAAAATTACAACAAACAATAAAGAGAAAAGAATGTGTTTTCTTATATATATACACGGCTTTATTTTACGACACCTGCGTCCCTCTCAGTGTCTTCCCAGTTATGGCAGTGACCTAACAATAATACACCTGGACTCATTAGTAACACCAAAATTGTCTTCTGCCTCATTCTTGAAAGACATGAATGCCATTATCTCCCACTTTTTTAGGTGCAGTGTGTCGACAACCCTACTGGACAGAACGGAATAGTGGTGCAGGATGGTGTAACTTGGCCTGCTCCTGTAAGTATATACAGCAGTGACCTCCGAACCTTTTCAACAAGTAATATGTAGAAATGGCTCAATACCACCTTTTTGTGTCTTACATTACATGATACGATATTTGCAGCGAGTTGTGAATTGGCCCATCCCTAATGATTGGTCCCTTTTTTCACATTTGATTATGTAAAATTATCAAATAATAAAATTTATTTTATTATTATTATTATTATACTTTTATTCTGTTTCACCCATCTCATCTTGTTGCTCTCACCAGACAGTACCTCAAACCTCATCTTCGGCTCATTCAGGTGAAGAAGTGGAGCAGCAGCACCACTCAGGTAAAAGAGGACAGAGCATGTACAGTGTATGAAGAGTCAGACATTATCGTTTCCATCTCAGGCTTATTCACTAAAATGAGAGATTGTTTCTGTTTGCAGATGTGATGAATCACCTAATACATAACCTAGGCATCTGTCTCCATGGGCACGTGATGTGCTGTGGATGCTGCGACGCACCACTCGCCCACTGCCCCTTTTGCTTGGAGCGAATGCAACATGGTAATTGATTTTTCTCTTTTGGCCAGTGCTACGTTGTTATTTTAAATTCGGAAGTCAACCAAGCAACTGTTTCATGCCATGCTTTATTATTTATCCGAGTCTACATTGGACTATAATTCATAAAATTGACATCATTTTGTATTGAAGACCTGAAAAGGAGTGAGGCTATAAACTCCACAAAGGACAGACACCTCCAGTAAAATATGTTTTAGAAGTGAATAAAAATCTTCATAGCAGAGAAAAGAAAGGAAAAGATCTGCACATCTTAAAGCTCCCATTTCAATTATTTTTTCATTGCCAGTGACAATTCAAACACAAAAACTGTCTAAAGAATAAAAAAAATGGCAATAAAATCATCTTTTAAATGGGAGCTTTAAGGTCAGACTGTAAATTCCTCAGGAGAATATTTTTTGCCATGAATTCAGTGAGAAAAAGAATCATTTTCTCACACATAGACTTCATTTTACAACCAGTAAAGTTGCCCCCTGCTGGGCATTGTAGAGAATACAAGTTTCAGGCACTTCCACATTGGCTTCTTCCTGCATACCCATACCATGGTGTCAGTATTAAAGACTACAATTTTGTACCATTACAATGCCACAGGGATGTATCTGTATATTTTATTTCTTGATTATTGTAGCCACCATATTTATTTATCTGTTTGCCAAATTCATAATCTTTATGCACAGCCCTGGAGTCAGTGTGACAATTTATGCACTGCGGATATAATTCCAAGGTGGATAATTTAAAAGTTTCAGCAGGAAATTAGTCTTTTTGAAAATTAGTCACTGATTTGTCGAGCAGGAGGAGAAAACTAAGAATCCTTAACTGCTGCTAACGGCACTTAATAATTTATAGCCCGAATGCATGGGGCTCTTTTTATGCTCTTCATTTGTACTCATTAATATTCACAGGATGTCAAACTTCATGGGTTGTTCATTTGTTAAACTGGAGGAGACAAGAGGAGGATAGGAGAGACAGAGATAAGGCGAATTATTCACTCATAATTCAGGTTTCATCTACAATCTGATAATATTTCTGTCTTTTCTCATAAGAATTTGGGGGGGGGTGAAGTGGTCAAATGTAGTGTCGAGCTAAAACTCATCATTGTCTTAACTCTAATTTTTGAACCTCTGTGATAAGGATTGCACTTGAAATGCTCAGTCCTTCTGACCTTTATCCTTCTATCAACAAAACAAACCTTATTATACAGTTGGTGATGACTTAATGATATAGGATCAGATTGGTGTGAAGGTGTGGAATTCAAATATGTATTTTTTTAAATGTAGGGGCTTTTTCTTTTCTTGTAAAGGTTAATTTTGTGAAAACTTTGTAGTAACAAATCCATGAAACAAAACATTGTACATTTAGGTTTTAAATTACATTTTACATAGATGAATTAAGTGGTTTATACATAGTATTTTATATGGATGACTCAGATACCACCACCTTGTGTATCTAATAATACCAACATAGTCATTTTATACTATGAAGCTGTTAGCAACAAATTGCATTTTTTTTCTTTTTGATACCTGATCCAGTGATTTTGACCAGTATCGAGTCGAGTTTCATATCATAACGCCAAGTATCATATCATTTCATCTCTCCTATTTTATCATGAATGTGTGAAATACAGAGCATGTTTTGCATTTGTTGTCCATATGTTATTTAAATTGCAAGAGGAGCAGCCAGTTTACAGAAAAAAAAATCGGTTGGAAATTGCAGCTAAAATTATTACTAGAGGGCTGAAGGTGGAAAATTAATAATTGCTCTGGGCATGAATAAAAATCATGGATGAGCACTTTTAATGTTTTTTTTTAGATCGGTCACCTGTAAAAGTGAAATAAATCCCAGCCTGGTGGGTGTGGACACAATTTTCCCTAAAGAGTTCTAAAGAGTTAAGGTCTGCTAACTCTGCTGTATGACTTGTCAAACCATTTAATTAGTCTCCAGGCCTTATTCTCCTAAATTGTTTTTTTTAAATTTGTCAGCCAATCTGTTTATATCACTGTTTTGGAGGTGTTTGCTTCCTGGTTTCATTAACTGTTTCTGTTCTTGTTCACAGGTGGAGACAGACTAGTCTATGGATGCTGAGAGCATGTGTTCAAATGCTGCTGCTGCTGCTGCTGCTGCTGCTGCTGCTGCTGATAGTGTTTCATCTTTTATTTAAAATGATTGAATTGTGTTGATTAAAAGGAGGATCCAGGAGAACAGAACTGGGTTTACAAGACTGGTCTTGTTTCTAATGTCGTCCATCACCATACATGAAGTTATGATCAAACCAGCGCTTCAAAAACACTAATTTAGAATTTATAAAAATGTATATCATACCATTTGTGGAAGATTGAACATTCCCGCTGACCTCTGTATGTGTTCCAAGCTCATATTCACACTCATGTACAGTGTGTGCATAATTACTATTATGTGAGTCATACAGCATAATGTTGCTGCTGCTTTAAATTAGTCCTACTGTATAGTGTTTTAAATAAAAACTATAAACTGGATCAATGACAATCATGCAGTCAATTCACTAATGCAATTATTTATTAAGAGACCATTTCATGCCTCAGTTGTATAGAAGCGGGAGGAAAGACAGAAAGATGTTAGAGCCGCACTCAATGGTTGCAAGGACAAATTTTTCTTTCTTTCACACACCAGGCCAAATGAGCACTCGTATATTTTGTATAAATAAGAGCAGTCGATTGTAGCATCTATTGTAGGGCGAATGTGTTTGCATTCTGAAAGTGAAGGCCGTTCACAGCAAGTACGGGAAACAAGGATGCATGGATATAGATAACAATAACGAGACAAAACTTCTTTGAAATCCTTGAAAGTTTGTGAATTTGAAAAAAAAATATTCAAGGTCCTTGAAAGTAAATAAATAGTGGATCATCAAAAGTGCTTGTGCAAGCAAGAGGTTAAGTTGATATTCAGGTAAATGTCTCTCTTATTTGTTATGATGCCACCTACTGTTTCATGCCCTGCATTGCTTGATGTATGTAAACTAAGCCTACTACACAGCAACAAACATCGAGTCATAATTACTTGCAGTTTTGTTGACACTGTACTCTCTCTCTCTCTCTCTCTCTGTCGTTGACATGAGATTCCATGCAGAACAATGAGCAAGTACCATTAATGCGAGAGAGCAAATGACGTGATTTCTGGGACATGAAAATACCAAGATTTCTGTCTCACCAAAGAAAATGACATAGACTGACTTGATCAAGATCCAAAGATGCCGTGGGAGAAGCGGCTCTTACAAGTTGCTCTACCATCTAAGCTTTGTCAGCAACGTTTGGTCTTTGAATCTGATAGAAATGATCCTGGGAAGTTGTGGAAAAGCCCTTGAATTTGATGTCACCCAAGGTGTGGGAACCATGGAGGGAGGCGGAGTGCAAAAGTTAAAAAGTATAATATTTAAGTGTATATAATAGTCACAGTATAATAACAGTATGACATGAAATAAAATGCAGTGAGGGACCAAATGTTGTGCAAACCCTGTGTATTTCAAGGTGCTGAAAGGTGATACTTAAGATTTTACTGCTTTTACTTCAGGATTAAGGTGGGCAGACTGGCAAAAACACTAACACGCATGTAGGCAACAACAGATTTGAGAAACAAATTTCAATCACAATTTTTGAGATTTTAAAAGCCAAGCAACTAATCAAATAACCGACGGATTAATTATTAATTAAAATAATCTCTTGTAGTAGAAAAGAAAGCCAGGGAATCTTAACATTTTGCACCAAAGGAGAGGACGGAGCCAATGTTGTTTACTCATTTAATATGACTAATACTCATTTAATCACAAAAATTGTTGCTAATTATTTTTCAGCTGCTAATTACCTTTCTTAGTTATCCTATCCATTCATTATTTTTAACTATGAAAGGTTTCCTTGTTTACAGAGAAAACCCCGACGGAGGTTGAAGCAAGATTAATGATGGCAAACTGTGTCTGGCCCAGTCAAACATAGTGCAACGAGAGTGCAACGTTACACCGAGCACCTTTTAAGCTTATGGAGTTTTGAGCCTATAAATTGGCAGGTGGACATCAAACATTAAAAGGTAGAATATAAAATTGAACTGCTCCGTGCTCACTTAGCTTCAAAAATTGGCAGGAAGTGTTTGTGTGAGGGAGACTGTGAGTGATGAAAGCACAGGTTTTCTTCGGTAACATGAAGCCGTGCTGATGGGCAACCTTTTGTGACCTGTTTTTGATGCAGCACAGAAAAGCCGCACTTGCACATCACAAGCACAAAGCGCCACACGGCAAGTACCTTGTGCGGCCCTATGTGTTTTTATCTCCACACTCTCCACACATCCTGTGTCTGTATCACTGTGGTTCTGTCACCAAATTACCTTCTCTTTCTGCTCCCTTAGTACAAATTTGCTGTGATGAAAATCCCCATCGTGACACTCCACGCTCGCTGTAATTGGTTCTTGAACCAACCCCTTCCCGTGTTCAAGGGGACAACTCAGTCTAATGAGGTGTAGAAAGTATCACTGTTGAGATCATCACTCTTCCTCAGCAGAGACAAGAAGAGGTTTTGCCAGCAGCTTGTCATAACCTGGAGAGAGAGAGAGAGCTTTAAGCTCAGACTGTGGGCTGTTTGACTGGGTCTTTACAAGGTGGGACAGACTGGAGAGCCTTTACCAGTACAACAGGCGTCATGATTAAAAAGCCTTAGCATTTTAGGAAAAAAAACCCACATCCCATTAATGTTTACATCTTTGTTTGTGATGACATATCTAAATTATGTACAACAGTGCGCCCAGAGGTCTGTATTTTTGATATTATCCCTGAAACTTTAGCCCAGAGAACCAATTAAAGAAAGCTGGTTAACCTGTGTTTAATACAAGTAAAGCATCTTATTGCCAGATATTGAAAGAGTGTTTACTATATATCCTTAAACAAATGGATTAATGTTTAATCTTCAGATTTACAGTTTTGCCAAATACGTTCCATGGAAAGTAGCTGAAGCCGGTAGATGTCACTAGAACATGTCATATGCCATTCAACATAATTGTGACTCATCACACTGCATTTTCATTTTGCGAATTTTTCAAGTTTAGATACAAAGTCAATGCACAGACTTGAGTAGATGGCTCATGGGCTCAGTGGTTAGAGCAGCTGTCCCGTGACTGCAGGGCCTCTTGTTTGATCCTCACTTCCCCTGTGGTCTGTTACCCATAAGTTTTTAATTTCTCTCTCCATTTTTCACAGTTAATTTTTGTTATTGGTTTTCTGTATTTAACTCAAACATACTGTAATTTATGTGTCTGGATTGGAGATTTGGCAAAAACTAAGTACAGCAACAAATCAGAGAAACACAACTGTAGCAGAAAACAACAAATCATATGTGACAAATGAAAAAGAACATGAATTGAAAAAACAACCAATCAGTATGTGATAATGTGACCATTAGTTCAACAGCTTTACAGGGAATGTAACCAGTCAAGACCTCAAATCATTTCCATGAACTGAATATCCAAAGGTGTAACAAAAATGGCAACTGGACTTTGTTGAATTTCTTGAAGACGTTTCACCTCTGTTTAAAAGAGTCAGTTTGTTTCTAAGAACACATTGATGATGTTGTGAGAGAGACACTGATGGACACAACAAAACAGAAGGCGTGCCTTTCTGTGGCCCATTGGCCTTCACTAGCAGCTGCATCCAGGTCTTGGATGAATCCCACTCCAGCCTCACCCCAGATGTGACACAGTGACCCAGAAAAGAAACAGCACATGGAGAAGGATGGTCAGTGTGAAGGTGATGTAAGAGAGACGTGTGAGAGGTGAAGATACATTTAAACGTGCTTTAACCAACTGGTACAGTTCAGTTTTGTACTTAAGTATTTGCATTTCTTTTGTCAAAAATTGTCAAAGGAACCAAAATATCTGATCAGAGTAGTCCTTCTATTTGGCATTTTGTTGCAGTTCTTGGCACATTCTGGAAAAACCCCAGTTCTAAACAGAGTTACTACAGTAATCAGTTTCTGCTATATATAATTTATTTTTACATGTTCTGCATTGCCTTCCTGGTGTGAAGATTAGGGAGCACCAGCACTCCAGGTTTGCCAGGTCTTGTCATTGTTATGGCACTATTCCACTAAAAAGTTCTAGCACTTTTCCATTACTATAGTGTCTACTTGATGTGGGTTTGGTCAGCTGCATGAAACCGCATTGACGTTGTTTTATACACAACACACACAAACTAGTGACGAACAAAGCAGTTCTGTTTGGTGTAATGAATCATTAGAATTAGTTCATTAAAGAGGTTAGTTCAGTACTTCCTGCATGACCAGAGCACAGACTCTGTCTGACACAGTCACTGAACTGAAATACAGCTGAACGGGTTGTGATGCGGCTCATGATCGCCGGCTTTCAGCAGTGCTGTCACTAAATACACCAGACTCCTCTGTTAAATATTAAGATTTTAGACATTTCTTTGTTAATTGTTGAGATTTTTAACTGATCTACCGTTTGGCATTTTTCGGTTTGATTCTTGTGTTGGACGTTACGCTCCTGATTCTTCCACTGCCAACACTCTCTGACCAATCAGTGGCCGAGACTTCGCATACGGTATCGGCCCAGCTCGCTTGGAACCACACCAGTGCAGGAACTAAAAAAAGAACCAGGCACAAGGTACTATTGTTAGTGGAAAAGCAAAGAAAACGTGCCATGCCGTGGCGAGCCGTGCTGGAACTGTGTAGTGGAAAAGTGCCATTAGTGATCAAATTGTGATATTTGTTGTATGGATGTGAGTCACGTGTAAAGTGTGAATGCAGGAAAAGGTTCACCACACACCTGGGGAGAATTCAGTGATCAGGGTGATGGTGGAAGGTGCGCGTCTGCCGAGCCTGACGTTCTGAAGGAAGGTTGATCAGAGAGTTCAGAGTCCAGTTGCAGATGGCAGCATTTAGGCCCAGGCTATAGTGTTTGGACACCAGTATGTTAGGGTGACCCTGTTCAAACTAAACTCAAGTTTCTTCCCCATATTTTCTGCTTAGTTGGTTCTTTTTTCTCATGTGGTGTGTCAGAGATTGTTCTCCTTTGTCTCCTTCCTCCACTCTTCTGCCAGATTGCTGTTCTGGTTCTGTTTTTGTGTCTCCTGCGCTGCCTATTTCCCCGCACACTTCTGCTAATTTGGTTTGTCTGGGTCTCTGGTTCTCATCACTGATTCCTCCCACCAACTGCAACTACCTGCATCCACATGTGTGAAACCCCTTCACCCCTCAGTCTTTTGTCTCCCCCAACTCAAACTGCAAACTACACTTTTCTCTGTTTTGTCTTCAGCAAATATCAGTAAATCTCTTTTTTTTCCCCAGTCCATGATTTGCACTTTGGCACTTAAAAACACAGCTGACTCATACCAGAAACAGTTAAAGCAATTATATATCAGCCAAAGGCAAAATAAGAATTCCTCTGCTTTTGTTTTGTTTGGTGTTTTGTTGTTTTCTTTTTAAGGGAACACACAAAACACAAAACTTTTACAACAGTACAAACTTTTCAAGTGCTCTTCATCTGTCTTGGTTTATTAAGCAGAGGATCGACAGATATACTGTAGGCTGGAAGCACTGAACTCAAAAATCAAAGAAGGGTGGTGGGAAAAAAATGTCTTGTTTTTAAAAAAAGCATGAACAAGAGCCAGCACATGGATAAGTGCCAGCCACCAAGGCTCAAGTGTTATTTTGGATTTTTTTTTCACTTTAATAGGGTAGTGACAAATGCACACACACACATACACACATTTTATTGACTCTGTTTATACTTAAAATTTACCTCAACCTAGCCACAATTCAAATCTTAGCCCCAAACTTAACCAGTTCCTCAGAAAAATGGCTCTGCCTCATCAGGACCAGGTTTTGGTCCTAACACCCTTTCAGGACGATATCTGAAGATGATGTTCGTATTGATCAAAGATTTGAAATGATATGAAAGCAACAGAGCATGTTGATGTGGAAGTAAAAGTCCTGTGATTTGGCCTTGTGGTATGTGCTGCCATCAGTTCACACAAATGTCTTCATCTATCACTGTAGCCACACGTCCTTAATTAAATGAACAAAGGAGGAGAAGGGCTACAGGAGGAGAGTAGGATCCTGTTGTCAGTGAATTCTCCACAGCTAAATGTATTCATACAACAGTTTGCTGTTGCTGTATGCAATGTCCTTCTGTTACTTGTCAGCATTCAATATCATTGTACAATAGTAAAAGAGACATTTTCTCTCTTGTGTCATTTACATATCTCTAGATTCCACTTTCCAAATAGATTTTGACCTTGATAACATCATATACAGTATGCATTGTCACACAGATATGATCCGTCAGTCAGATTTACATCCTACAGCTTTTGTCCACATGTCCACATTCCAAAATCATCTCCTAACAAAATGTGACAATAGTATATGCCTCATGCACACAATCTAAGCAAAGAGGAGATGTGAATCCTTTACCCTGTGCATGTCAACACCTCAACTTACACCGCAGTAGACAGACATGCATCTTCCCAACAATCTAAACACTTGGTGCCACCTCTTTTCTGTGACTTTCAGTGTCATAGAATGCATATAAAATGTGGACAGAGTCTACCAGTTCCAGGAAGACAATAAAGAAGTAAAAACATATTGATCAGTCACCAGGGGGCGACTAGACTGTCTGTAAAAAGAGCTCTATTTGAATGGAAGTTTATGGGAAGTACTCACTTACTTTATAACAGTCACTTCATGTAAAGTTAATGGTCAAAATCACTCGTTCCAGGTCTTCTTCAATAGGACACAATGTCAGTTTTGTAGATGATGGTCCCATTTAGAGGAAAATAAACAATAAATTAAGGCACATATGAGCAAATGATTGCAGGCAAAGCTTCCGAACTTGGTGCTGGACAATATTGTGAATCTTGAGGCTTCAAAATAAGGGTTGAGATTCGTATTTGCCAGTTGTCAAAATGCTGCAAATTAGTAATCTGTAGCCTACTGTCTAATTTTCCCTGTAATTATCTCTGTCGTTTCTTAAAAATAAACCCATAGTAAAATAAAATGACTTATCGGCACATAAAATTTTCTCTTGACATTGACTTTGTCTCTGCTGCACATGTTGGCCCTGTGTTGTCTTCATGACTTATTATGTCTCATATGACATTATTGTAGTTGGCACTTTTACTAAGGTCGTGCCACATGTCGGCCATCTTGGTAACGCCACCAAGCACAGTTGTGGAACCATTGATGCCGCTGCCACTACACCACTAGTGAATACACACACATGCCAGGCGCAGGCGTAGTATCTTGCTCATGGATACAAAACAGACACTGGGAGAAGTGAGGTCTGAACCAGCAGCCCTTCATGTTCTTTAATTATGTTCATGAAGACCAAACAGAGACATCAACAAAGAGTATAACCAAAAGTTACCCACTGCTGCTTTAAGTACCAAAACAATACCAATTATCCACTCAATTCCTGCAACGGGCGACATGTTTGCTGTGCACCGAGAAGCGGTCACTTTGAAAATATCTTCAAGCATTTTCTATCAGTACTTAATCTCATGTCAACAGTTTTGGCATGTATTTAACATTCAAAAAAAAAAGCTTTTTTAGTGACTGAGTGCAGTATGCACCATAGAACTGAGGCAGGAACATCCATTATTCAGGATGTGAATACAGCACAATGAAGGGTTTAGCATATTAAGTCAGGGATAAGAGGGATGTCTGCTCCCATAAAAAGTAAGATTAAAAGTTTGGAGGGAGTACAGTGTAGGTCGCACTGTCACTCTGATAGTAGAGACAAGTGGAGAGCAGTGCTGACAGGGCAGAGAGTGAAATTACAGTGTTCATTAAGCTGTCTCTAAATCCACACTCAGCCTCGAGCAATGTCTGACATGCTGGTTAATGCTGCTCTACATCACGCACGCACACACACACACACACACACACACCTATACACATGAACACACACACACGTGTGCACAGAGAATACTCAATGCATAAAACAAGTGTGTGGGGTCATGTTAGGCTTTATTATGAGATAGGACACAAGGAACACATGCAAAAGAACTAAGAGATAAGAAAAAAGTAACAACGAAGACACATAAGTTTATATTTAAAGACTTTATACTATTATTTTCTTCTGGACAAAGATCTCATATGTTGTCCCTGTGATCTGCTGGAGCCACGGGTCAGATCTCCCAGTCACCACCATTGCTTTTACTCCCCACTGCTTTATTAGCTCCACTCTAAGCCCTTGGTATCATTCATGCTTTTCATGTTCCTCCTTCTTAATGTTGCAGTCGATTTTACTCCATGGTTGCTCCAGCCCCCTTCTGTTGTTTACCAACCAGTGTGATTGCTGACCATATGGCTGACCAATTGTTTGCCAACCAGTTGGTCAGCCATCACCAGTTTGTCAGTCTGGATCTGGACATCAGGAATTCCAGGCCAAGCTCAGTGCAGATGTTACAGTACACTATCCCAGTCACCTGGTTATAGTGGTCAATGTAAGCTGTGTACATCTTGTTTGGTGTGATGGATCCCCACCTCTATTGTTCTTCATCGTTTTCCAGCCACTAGTAGTATCTCTTTCGTCTTCCTCTTCTACTTCTATGACGCTTACCAGCAGCTTACATCCATGATATTGCATTACTGCTATCTTCTGGAGTTTGAAAACTCTTTCACTACCCTGTCCTTCATATTCCTTTTTTTTTTCCTTCTCATCTCCTGTCCTTTTCTTTATATCAGCCACTTCTTCACCTTGTCTTTAATGTCACTGGCCTCTATTTCCTCCTTCAGCGGGCTTATTATTCCAGCGTGTTGTCTGATATCAGCAGGGCATATGTGTTGACAACCTGAATCTTACCATTCAGCTTAATCTTCAGGACTTGCCTTACTCTCTGCAGGTATTTGGCTATGGCTTTTTTATCGTATTATAAATACTTCTTAATTCGAATTATTATTTCTTCTAATTTTTTTGTTATTGGTAAAAATGGTACAGTAGTTGTAATATAATGGTGACTTAAAAGATAAATACTCTACATTCAACTATGTTCTGCAAAAATACAGTTTTACTGACAAAACCCTGACCACTGTTGTGCTATAAACTTTTCTTCAACAAGAAAAACCACCTTAAAATCCATTGTATTTTAAGGTGGTTAGCATCTGTGATGTTGCATTACTGCCTCATTCCCCTCTTTCCAATAACATTTTAGTTGTGGCTATTCTATTGAGTCTGCTACCATTTCATATAGACCATCAACTGTTTAGCCTGATTAACTTTATCATATTTTGGTCTCCTTCTCCATGTAGATGTTTCATCTTCAGCTTCTGCTTCTTCTTCTTTCAGCTTCTCCCTTTCAGGGCCGCTACAGTGCACCAAAACATATTCTCTCTGATGATTGTGTCCACACCTTGTGCTACCATCATCCTCTCATTAAATTAAATAAATAAATTCAAAATGTGTTATCCATACGAGGAAAAAGTAGCATTTGGACACCAAACACTACCGATCAGGATGATACAACTTAAACTGGCAAATTAAAGAGCCAATTGGTGGTTACATGGAAATGACTGAAACCTTTCACAAGCAGAAAATGAAAGCATAGAAGCACAAAATCACACAATTATTTTTTTTCCCCCTCCTCCTCATAATTTATGAGTTTCCCCAAATCGTGCTTGACGTGCATGAGAAACTGTGTCGCTTCGGAATCATTTGCTCGTTCGTTCCGCCCGGTGTGCAAAACCCGATACGTGTTTTCACATCAGTGTCTCTAAAAGTCTCAAATAACACAAAAAAAGACGCTAGGTTTGTCGCTAGTTGCTTTTTTGAAAAAGAGTCATTACAGGGTCTGAATACTTGCTACATATAGCAACAAAGTCCCTACGTTTGCAGCAAGGAAACAGCTGCAAGAGGTGTTTCACACACCTCCAAAGTTCCTGGTAATCTGAATGGTGGAATGGTGGAAAAAGGCTTAATGCTACTCATTTAATTTTGTTGAGTGACAATTGCCACTGCTTCTCCACATTGAGAGTAGCCAGTTGAGGTTATTCAGGCATCTAATCAGAATGCCTCCATGATGTCTCCATAAAGACTCATTTTTGGCATGTCCAACTGGAAGGAGAACCTGGGGCAGAGCTAGGACATGTTGGAGAGATTATGTCTCTTGGCTGGCCTTACTTACTGAAAGTGGTTGAGGTGGCTGGGGAATAAAGTGTCTGCGCCTTTGCTGTCCTTGTGACTCTGACCCATATGGACAGCAAAATACATTGACCACATTGATGGCAGTGTGGACATCACTCTTGTGGCCCTAAAGATCTGCAGAAGGTATGTAGTACATGACCTCCACCTGATCTGCAAACGTTACATGCTTAACAAAACCTGGATAAGGTACAAGTCGCCTCCTCCAGGAAGGACGCAGACAACTCTTCATGGGTTTGCTGGATTTGTGGCATCTGGTCGGTGTATAATCAGCTGGATATGGTTCCCACAACATGTCCTGAGCTTCATCTCTGGCCTTGTTGTGGCCCCTGAATATGTTTTTTTTGTGGTGTATGGTGTAAGGCGGCCTGCAATCCATTTGTTCTTGGTCAACAGCGATGGATTGCCACACAGCTGCTGGATTTGACGCAGTTGCAGGTTTGGAAATTGCGGTTAAGAGATGTGGGTTACTTATGTTTTTCATCAAAGTTCTATGATCATTTCCGGCCATAATTTCCACTTGGTCAGCAGCCATGGATTGCCACACAGCTGATGCATTTGATGACGCATTAACTGATTTGGATTGTCCAGAAAAGAGTTGTGTGTCATTCATGGTTTTCGGTGATGTGCTGTTGTTGCTGTTTAACTGCAATCGGCATCTGTGATGTCGTGTCACTGCCCGCTTTTCTTCTCCTTCTTCTTCTTCTTCTTCTGATAATTCCTGGCAGTCTGTATGCACACTGAGAGGTGCAATGTTGCCCACCACAGTTCAAAGCTCTTAATCACAGCTTCTCTCTTCGAATCATGCTGTATCTGTTCTTCTTTGTCTTTGAAGGCAGTTATATTGATGACTTTCATCTTTTGTCTTAATGTAATCTGATCCTCTGACACATACCTGCCTCTACAGGTGAACTCCTTGAACAACACTGAGAACTGTGATAAAGAACTTTAAATTGTGGTGGGCAGTAGAGATGGCCAAATTAAGCTTCATGAAGCAATGAGGCTTTCCGGCCCATTGCTTTGCTCCAAGGTTCACTACCCGAAGCTTCATTCAGTTCTCATTAGCACCATCTGCTGCTAGAGTTATGTCATTCAAATCTTATCATATATTGAATTGTGTTGAATCCTTGTAGAATAACAATAAAATCTATTGTAGGAACAATGTAGGTTAACTCCAACAAATGTTTGAGCTCCCTAAAGCTCACATCTTCCACTATTGTAAATGGGTATGAGTCTTTTATGAACCGGTTGACCACAGCCTCGTCAGCACTTGCTTTCTGGAATCTGTGATAATAATAATAATAATAATAATAATAATGAATATAGCATGCAAACATATAAAATGCTACATGTGTTGGTTTATTTAATGACAGTATGATTTGAATAATGATTTGGCTGGTGTCTGGTCAAATCAGACTGCATTCTCACGTATAATGCCTGAGCCTGAGGTATTGTTGCTGTACACCAGCTCTCTGGCACACAGCAAACATTTCACCTAACACAAACGTGTGCAATATAAATCGCATACAAATTACTGCTAATGACGCAAAGTAAAAAAACAAACATTATAGAAACCTTGTTGAGAGAAGCCATTTCAGAGTTCTTCTTTCCTGATGGTTCCATTTTAACTTTCCTTATGACTACCACTACTAACACTTATTCTACTGCTACTAATAGATGCTTCGTGCTACAAATGTAATAGCAGTTTAGGGCAAAATTTTGCAGAAGACAAAACACAAAATTTCTCAGGAGATATTCTGAACATGCCTGCTAATAAGTACACAGGTTGCCAGGGCAACGCAATTTCAACCCCTTTGATGTTTGTTCGACAACAGCACAATGATGTTTTGCATTGTTTGGCTATTTATTTTGCCATGACACGTTATTTCAAACAAAACATTATGATGTATGGTTTAATAGTTTACTTACATTTTCACATTGGAATTACTGGGGAGCAAGGCTCAAAGGCAGATGAAATCCCCTTCCGTAATGGTGCATTCCATTTGTAGTCGGAACTTGGAATTTCCAGCTTGTAAACTTGGAGCAACCTCACCAGCACGACATAGGATTCCAAGATGGCAGCCATCATTAAAGCACTAATACTTTTACCATTAATAACATTACTGTAAAGCATTGTTTTCAACTGTTTTTTTCCGACTTGTGTCTGGAACGCAGTCAACTCAGAGATGATGTCATTCCCAGTTGCGACTTTCTTAGTTCCAATGTAAACGGAACACAGCATGAAACTCATGATTCTTCTCTTTGTCTTCTTCTGTTCTTATAATAATAATTTCCAGCAGGCTTTACACTGGAGGTGAAAGGCTGCCCTCCCCAGTTTGAAGTTGTTAATCACAGTTTGAAGTTGTTAATCAGCAGTTCCATGATTCTTCTCAACACTGAGGGTTGATTTTTAGGAGGGGCATGTTCCCACTCTCTTTTGAGTTGCCTACATACATCCATGATTGGAGAACTCCCACATTACCCGGCCCACCCTACTCTTTTCTCATATCTTCAGTCTCTTTTTTTTTTATCTTTGTTATATATGTCAGTGTTAGCCCTTCAGCTAATATTTCAGGAGAGAACGATCAGTGTACAGTGGAGGCGTTTGCTGCAGCAGTTCTCCTGCCGGTGAAGAAACAACCACGTGCTTTAGGGATGCCAACAGCTGCAACTGTCAAAAAATCTTTTTTTGCCCTTTAACCTTTAGAAAATATTAGACACCAAAAATATATACTAATGAATAAGTGAGAATACACAGGCTTCTGACAGTTGGAAAAGTTGGCTGCACTGAGTAGAGAAAAAGTATAAGGATATCTGTGACGCATTATGAGAATGTCTTTTGTGCTTTTGTCTGAGGTTAGATGCAGTCATGCGTCATTCAAATCGACTTTGGACGAACGAAAACTTCTAATCAGTCGTGAACATTTGTTATAATGTCACTAAATATTTTCCTGGCACGTTTATGGTCTAAATCACTAAGTCCAGGTCTTTATTTTTACAACATGTTGTTGAGGAAACCTAACTGACAGCCGAGGCGTTTCTACACTGAGACATCATTCAGGCAGAACCTGAACAAGGAGGGGCGTTAGGGATGGTTCTGCAGAAACCCCACTGTCACTGTAACCATCTTCAAGCTGCCACTTGTCAAGCTGATTTTGTCATGTTGATATGGGATGATGTGATTTGTATGGTGCTGGGCAAAGTGTAGCCATTGTAGTACAGTCTTGATGGCTAATTAAAAGGGTGTCTGCAGGTATAACAAACCCAAAAGACCTTAGATTTACAAAACGGCAAAAAATATGTGATCATGTATCAAATAGTGATTGATTGTGAGTGTGTCCTACAATGGATTGGCAACCTGTCCTGGGTGTACCTCAACTGGGAATGGATGAATGAATCAATGAGTGAATGATATGTGTTTTCGCAGTCAAAATGGATATTAATAGGTATAATTTACTATGATAAACTGAATAATTAAAAATAGATTCCATGGCAACATGTAGTAGCCAGCCATTAGATGAGACTAGAAAACTAGCGCACACAAACGACCAAAGTTTTGATACAGTTTTAATGCCAAGAAACCAGCATGCACACTGATCTTTAACATTTGGGAATAAGCAATTTTAAGCTGCATACTATTACTGTTGATACTGTGGTTTTTGCAGTAAAACTGACTATTAAATGAAAAACAACCAAGTTAAAAATCTGAGCAAACTCAGATTTAATCAGAACTAGATTTATTTTATTTCTAACTCCCTCTGCTCTAGTATCTGCCACTTGACCGTCCCCTCAACTGTGCAGGAATATGTAATTATTGGTTAGCATTCTTCACTTAGAGCTTCAATACAGTAGTGTCGAATTCCTCAACACATTTCCAAGTTTGACATTTTAAATGAGTAACTGATGAAGCAAACTGTTACACAATGAGATGCACAAGACTTGATGACACATGTTGCTGGTGCTGTGCGGTGCTGATTTGTCACATTAGCAGCAGATGCTTCTCACTCACTAAGCAACAGTTTCATCTCTGTCTGACAAGACAAGACAAACATTTGCAGGTGCAACCTTTTCAGATGGCGACACGTGGCTTTCCCTTACAGCGGATACGGAGTGTCTGTTTCACCACTTCTTTAACGTAACACCCGAAATCGCGCGTGACGACTTGTCGTGTGTCGTGTCGACGTGTGTCAGATGTGCAAAATGAAAAACTCCTTTCGTTTAAAAGGATGAAGGGTGTTTAGCATAACAGATTATATGAGTAGTGCTAGAACTGTATCATGGGAAAGACCCATAACTGTCATGTTTGTGAAACCAGTTACAGACTGGTACTTTGTATCATGGATCACCATCAGGCTGAACAAAGTCAGTAGATGGTGGTAGACTGTTGCCATACAGGGATGAATGTGGACGCTCATGTCAGTCAGTTAGACCACACCGTGACAAATCGAGGGCCCAAAGTGTATAAAAATAACAACTTTCCTGAGAATTCACAATAAACTGCAATAATTAAGACCAGTCTGACCATTTCCTCTGGCAGAACTGCTGCTCATTTGGATCTTTTTGGTGTTTCTCTCCATTCTGATTAAAAACTATGGACTTTTTCCACATTCTGAAGTGAACATTAAATGAATCTCCCGACCTTTGCATGATTATTTTGTGCTACGACACAGCTGGCTGATGGAACGCTTGCATGAATCAGCAGGTGTACAGGTAATTAAGTGCTTAGTGAAGCCACAAGTTTCACAATATTCACCCAGGGAGATGGAGAAAGTGGCAGAGGAGCCAAAAAGAAGCAGCGTGATTCTTAATTAGCTGCTGATTGACTGAGAGACAGCCAGCCAGGAAGAAATGAAGGGTGAGCTTCAAATAAAACTCTCCTCAGTAGTGGGGTTTATCACCTCGGCTCAGAAGTCTTCTTAGGAACAGAGAAACGAAAGCAAGACAAGGAAGGTGTGCTCTTTATCTTTGACAGAGGTCAGCTCTCACAAGGAAAATATGCAGCAGGGACGATTGCAGACAGGGATTAACTCCAATCCTAATTAGGATACGCGTGGAGATGATGCCCCAGCCAATCGGTGTGGAAGGTCACAGCAATTCCTGTTTGTGTCTAAGCAGGAATTTAAATGGAAATTGGTCACAGAGATACTTGGGCGGCCACTTCCCACGCACAGCAGTTATCTGCAGGCAGGAAGAGCATTTTAATCATCTGCTTTGGAGAGACAGCTGAACTGTAATTCGAAGGACTGACTGTGCTCATAGAATTCATTCAAGTGCCGCTTGTCCGCACATATATTTTTAAGGACGCACCAAAGAGCAGTTGACCTTAGGACTGAAAAATACAATAAAATCAAGTCAAAGGAAAATCAACATTCAGGAGTTGCATTGTGATAATGGCAATAAATTTGGGAATGTGTAGTCATTACTGCGTGATGTGATGTGTGTGAGCTTTACAGGCCCAGTGTGTAAGAATTATGGACATCTAATGGTAAAACTGCAGGTTCCATCAGGGAGCCATGGCCTTCACATAGTAGCAGACGTAGCAGGTCATTCGAGAGACGGTACATGTTTTTCTTATTGACCTAAATGAATGTTTCATTGTATGTCATCTCCTCATTAGTCGTCAGAGAACCATGTCCTGTCACTGGATTTGTCATCTTATTTCATTTCTGCTCACAGGCACATAAAGAAAATCATGTTAAAACTCAACTAGGTGGAAAAGCTATTAGACCAACACATACAAACTGCTGATTATGAGGAGTTACTGCAGATTGAAAGGGCTGCACTCAGTCCCCCTGGTGCTGCTTAATCACTTTAATGGTGTTGGTATTGCTCTTCAAAATGAGTTTAATCTTAAAAGTGATTGGCTTTCAAGCAAATAATTGAGGCAAATAATTTAAGGAAATAATTGAACTTTGTACTGGGGCTGATCATTTGTGGTGTACAAAAAACTTGATAATTGAGGCATGAGAGATCCGTTGGTGAGACGGTGAGATCCATTACAACATGGGAGTGTCTGCTTTAATAAGGAAGCTACTGTTGCCTCACCATTGCAGCAGAGGAAGACGATTGCAGGAGCCGTTAAGGACCATTTAACATTTTTGTTTCTCAGAAAACTCCACTTCCCTTTGGGATGAGCTAAGTCTTATGCTGCAACACAGTGGCCGTGACTCTTTGTGACTGTGTTCACAAGCTACTAATACAAGCAAGCCTTTAAATTGAGATTTATGAGTCCAGGAAAACAACTTTGGTGGCGAAAATAGTCCCATAAAGAGGTGAATGCAGTGTGACATTAGTTTATCAGCTGACACTGCAGTTCTCCTCGGCTACAGAGCAAGGAGAAATTTCATGTCTTTGATTGTTATGGCCTGCTGGTTTCCTGTGTATGTGTGTGTGTGTCTCCAGTGGAGGTGGGCTGACAAAACCCACGGATCACAACACCAACAAACAGCAGACAGACACAGCTAAAGCGACACACTTATGGGGGAAATGTTATTATGCTCAATGGTAATGTGATTCTGAGAATGGATTATGAAAAATGACTGCACATAACTCACATTTTAAATTACTCATCCAATATAATGTGCATAATTACAGTGTTTATATTCTGCCACTGTTCATATTATGGTGTGAATAAAAAAAAAACTGGGTGAAACACTAACTTAACAGATGTAATTATAGTTTTGTCAGACTGTTACAGATCTTAAAGATGCAGCACGTATCTCAACAGGTTTAAAAGTTAATTTTACTAAGTGTGGATTTTTGGTGGAAAAAACAAATATGAAAAAAAAAAAATAAGCAAACTGCAAACACAAATGTGGATAATCAGTGTAGCAGCTCTTCTTTTAAGGACTCTCACTGACTTCCATTAATTTGGACACCCTAATGCCTAACCTCAACCTAACCACAATTAGAATCTTAGCACTAAGCTTAACCAGTTCTTCAGACTGTAGACTCAGACTCAGTGCTGTAGCAAACCAAACTATGGGAAATCACCTCCCTGATGGTCCAGTGGTTAGGATTCGGTGCTCTTACCACCACTCCGGGTTCGGTTCCCGCTCAGGGAACGTTGTTTTGGGAAGTGACGGCCATGAGAAAAGGAATTAGTCTCATAATTGAAAGATCACTGGTTAAATCAAGGGCGGGGCTGCCCCTGAGCAAGGCCTCCAATCTCCCATTGCTCCCGCAGATCATTGCTGCCCACTGCTCCTGCGCCTGGCCTGGGTATGATTGCTACTGCTGTGTAATAATGAGGATGGGTCAAATGCAGAGGTCAGAGTCACTATCGCTAATTCATGTGTGTGAAATAATTACTTATTTTTATGGAAACACAACACATGAGGACTACTGTTCCTGACAAGGACAAAAAATGGCCAAAACAGGTAACAAATTCAAGTAAACACACCGACACTTGTGTCTCGATATGTCATCTATAATTCTAACAGTGAAAACAAGTCTTAATCAAGCATGTGAAGTTATACCGTTATCCTCACAGTCAAATAAAGACACTTACTGCACATACACTGTCTCAGAAAACTGACTCCTCTTTTTACTGACACACAGGAATTTTCGCCTGTTAATCCATGTTTTAATCAGCACCATATGATTATTTAGAGCAGTTGACAATCAAACAGCTTACAGCCAGGATTTCTGCACGTCTCCTGCTCCAGTACTACAGGTGTTGCTCTGACCTTTTTTTTTCCCTCTTCCATTATTTCCTAATTTGCTTTAAATCGAGCCAGTGCCCACATACTGTGGCTGTGTCAGTGGGTAGCAGAGCGTGGCAGCACTGCAGGAAAGGAGCAGACGAGTCATGAAAAATGTCCACGTCGGGGAGAAAGACGAGGAGCGAGACTCAAGCATGCTCCGCGGGTCCAACGGTTTTATTCATTTTTCCCTGTGTTTGAAATGAGCTCAGAATTGAATTGGTTTCCTCCATTCTATTCACCTTTGCCAGAACTTCTTTGAGTCAGTGCAAACCTGAAATGAAAAGTGGGGGAAAAAAAAGTGAGTTTTACAATACATACTGTACTTCTCTGCAGAAATCTGTGAGGACATGCATTTTGAATTATTGATATTTCTAAAAAAGAATTATTGTGAAAAGCAGTTTGAAGCTGTTATTTGGGGGGTTTGTGTGTGTGTGTGTGTGTGTGTGTGTGTGTGTGTATCTACATTTATTTATTACCTTTTTTCTGGAATAAACACTGACCTTGTCAGGACCATTAGTCTGAATGGAGACCAAAACGTGGTCTGAATGAGGCAGAACCTCAGTTCTCAGTTTAGGACTAAGACTAGAATTGTGGTTAGGTTAAGATTAAGGCATTTTTTCTTGTTTTGGGATTTTTCATTATACAGTTCTAGCACTACTTGGCTCTATTCGAATCTACTCGGTTTGGTTGTAGGCACGTCATCTTCTATTACGTCGTAGTATCTCCTCAAAGTTGTGCGACCCCGAAGGTGTTTTATATGCGCCGTCCAGCTCTCTCTCGATCCTCTCATCAGCCACCAACCACAGGAACAAACATCTGCATCTCATCGACAGACCAGTGTATTTTTGTGGACAGCAGCCATGTATTCTTGCTTTTTAAAAATGTTGGCTTTGGTTCTTGTGTCTCTCTGACCAGTCAGTGACTGGCAGTGTGTTGAAGTCACGTTTTAGTACTGTGTACCAAAATGGTACCAAAAAAAAAGCACCAGGTACTATCCCTAATGGAAAAGCCCAACAAAAACTAGAGTTCATTTGAGTCGAGTGGTACCAGAACTGTATAATGGAAAAGCCCCATTAGTCAGCACTGGCAGATATGAATGGCAGCTCTGTGTTTTCAGCGTTTTATGAATAACCTCAAACTTTAAAATCTATTTCAATCACACGCACACATTTCAACTGAAGCAGTTCAACATAAATATTGAGCCTTGAAGTCTGAGAAAGGATTCTCTTGTACTTTGAGGCAGAGGCAAAGTATATGGAGTCTATACACAAACGTTGTCCACCGAAGTTTACTACCATATCAATAACCTTCATCCCCAGAACAGAATCGATGATGTTGATCCACAGCAGAGAGATGGGTGTCAATCAGAGAATTGTTAGAGCTGCAGCTATAAATAAAGATATTTGCTGCTGCAATGTCAGCTGTCACAATGCTCCACTGCACTCTGTAAAACACTGACAGCGTTGCATTATGAGCGACTGAGCTACAAAATCGATAAAAATGGCTGCAAGTATTCTGTTTGCTACTTTACAATGTCGCTGAGCAGCCATTTTGTCTCACTTCCACTGACAGTTTGCAAATAAAGCTTTGCATTTTGTTGATAATAATGTTCAGGGAAATGTAGCAGAACTAGATACCAGACTGATTTTTCAGAAGTCAAGACACCTGCACTTAAGTCCTCCTTTCTTTCAAATTCTGCCCCCTAACCCAAACCCAAGCAACACAAATTTGAGTTTCCTATCACGAAAATCCTGTCTCACAGCAAGATAAGGCCCTGCATATATTCTTTGTGTTTACTTGACATTGATTTGCCCCTGACATTTTAAGGACAGAAAGTACAAATACAAACACACACAAAGAAAAGCCCAAAACATGAATGACAAGGAATGAAAAGAAAATTGTCAGTTTGTTACCTGCTCCATCTCCAGCACTGACTGTGAACTTCATAGAGAAAATTGGCTTTTTCAGCTTTCAGGGAGAGAGGGGTTGCTGGTCTAGTGTTACTTTGTTTGCCAAATTTTTGTCACTTAGCTGAGTCTAAATGGAGGATTTCAAGCACAAAAGATCACAAAATAATTTATTAACTTGCGAGTGAAGGCAGTAGCGGATCAACAACTCCTGTATGCCTCAACATAAAATAGTAGGTTTTCTGTATGGGCTTTGGTGTGGAGAGTGAGTGGTTTAAAAAAGTGATACAATTTTCAGTTTTGTAGTCACAAAAGACTATCTAATGGCAAAAAAAGCAGTCATCATATTATTAAGATACTTTACATTTTATGAGGTGAGCCTTTTGCTAAGGGCCTAAAATCTGTTTTTTTTTTTCCTTGTGTCCCTGCAACACGTACCTCCAACACAACAACACTTTCCCTTTAAGAGGAATTTCTAACACCTTCCTACTGTATGCATGTCTGCCAGTCAATTAATGTTTCCATCCTTACTTAAAAGGGACTACATGGGAGGGGAGGGCGTGAAACTTGGATTTCAACATATACTTCATCTCCATCTGGACCCAATGCTTCCCCCATCAGTGTGTGTGTGTGTTTGTGTACCTGGTATTCCTTATGTTGTGGGGACCTGAATCAGTTTCCACAGTCACATTATGGGGACAAAAATTAAATCCCCATAATGTAAATTATTACTTTTAAAGGTGAAGACATGTTTTAAAGTTAGGTTAAGGTCAGTGTTAGGATAAGGGCACTAGTAATTATGGTTAAGGTTAGAGTAAGTCTCCAGGAAATTAATGTAAGTCAGTGCAATGTCCTCTGAAGTCATGGAAACCAGTGTGTGTGTGTGTGTGTGTGTTTTTTTTTAAACTGCTGTACATACAGCTGTGTTGGCAGCCTGCAGGTTTTTGGCATTGCTTATCTTTGTCAGTGTCGTCTACATTTGGGCCGAATCTGGCATCCACTTTACCTTTGTGTTAATCACCATCACACTGCAATACAAGCTGCGTTTGTCTATCAGATCTCATCCCTTGAGTGAAAACGGAAAATTATTGAGTTGCTCAATTTGTTTTGCAGAGTTGGCTGAAAGGAAAAAGTTAACATACATTTGTGAGACAGATGCAAAATAGCGTCAGCAAGGAATAGTGCAAAGTCATTTTGCCTGGCTGCTTTTTTGATTTTCAAATACAGTGTGAAAATACTATGTGCAAAACATGGCTCTGTAAAGCTGAGGCTCCAGTGAATCACACAAAGGAAGAGGGAGCTTGGTCGATTCATATTTGCTGTCAAAGACATGGATGATACTTTAGGAGTCCGGAAGATTTAAGTGAACCAGTTCAGCCCCAAACATCAGAGTGTGTAGAAGTGAATATCAGAAGTGAATATGGTGGAGAGACGTGGCAGCAAAGTTACATACAGTAAAGTTAAATTAATGGAACTTCTTGGGGGAAAAATTAAATAAAATGTAATGTTTTAGTGCTCACCAAACTATGAAAGAAAAGGTACATAAAAAAAATAATCATCATATAACAACAAAAGCCCCTAAAAAGTAGAAGTGGGGAGGGGGAGAAAACCCATTTAAAACTATTTTTCCTCCCCAGAATTATTTTAGCATGACGAAAAGAAACAAATAAAAGTGGCAGTTGTTAATTTATCTGCTCTGCTAAGTGCAGTCCAGAGTTTTGAATAGATGCTTTTCAACTTTATTTTGAAGCATATTCACTTGTGATGGCTCTTGTTCTGAAAGCCTCTATTCATTTTGGCAGTTTACTTTCTTACTGCAGTAGCTCGGCCAAAGCCTAAAATACTTTTATTATACTTTTTAGAGGCATGTAGTACATGCAGTTAAACAACTGTATGAGCGTCTAACATATATTGTTACCGCAGCATTGCTGTACTGTAATCTCATTATTGCACGCCTTGATTCACCAATGTGTCTTGAGTTCCTGTTAAACTCCCAGCCCTGGTTTCCACTGTGCCTTTGTCAGATTCAATTTCTTCTTCTCCAACTGTCTTCATTAGCTCTAAAGTCTCCAAAGTTGCATAAATGGAACATGTGCCTGCATTTCTTTTTTTTTTTAAAGGTTGCATTCATTCATCACTTTGATACATTGTTCTCCTCATGGTCACATGACAGGTTTCAGCCCACGTTATTTTACCCAGGAAGAGAAACTATGGCCAGTGGGAAGCTACAGTAACGTCTGTGTCAGTGCAGGACAGTTAAGTCAGACCTGCATTGTATTTTGGGTCACTTTAATTTTTTTATTTTTTTGCTTTAACTTTTTTTTTCCCCAGACCATCCAGTGCCTCATAAAACCACTCAGGCTGAAACTGTGTCACCGGGTTTCGACTAAGACTGGATCAAAGGTCGACGCCGTAAAAGTGTGAATGGGTTTGATGGAAGTGTATCGGAAACGACCTTGCCCTGCATCTCATCTCATCATTTCACTCCTACACTATGCTTGTTGTTAGAGTGTATGTATTATCTGGAAGAGATACAGAGGAAAAAAAAACCCAAACTAAGCCCATGATAGAATTTTGCTCCTCTTATAATGAAATAAAATTAATAAAATACACCAGAACACATCCATTATTAGCATTTTTTGAAAGATAAACCACACTTCCTGTACATACAAGAACAATTTTAGGAGAATCCACAAAAATCTTGTATCAGTAAAAATCTAAATTTTTTTATTTATGTGTACAATCAATACACATAAATGGGAAAAGACTGATGTCATGACCTCTTTCTTGCTCTTGCAGCCGCCATCTTCCTTGTTGTCATCTTCTTCTTGTGTTTTGAGTTTATACAGTTTGTGCTCCAAGTTATACTACAGCAATTATGGTTGTTTTGCGGGGTTTTGTACTAGGATAGCGGCCAAATAGCGCTTCAGTGCATGCATTTACACCTCAATTAACGTGCGTCTCCGGTGTCCACATCACGATCCGATTCGCTCTCGGGTCACGGTCATCCACACGTCACCTCCCTGTCTTCTTCTGCAAAGACTTCCAGCGGCAGACTTGTGATACGATCCCCGAAAACGTGTAAAGGGAGCCAATGCTGTGCTTATAGAAAACTTTTTAAGAATGAAAAATTTAAAAGATCGCATAGGGAAAGTTGTGTGTTCACATGGATGCGGCCTCGGTTGAATGAGCGCAAGGTTCCTTGTTGATTTTCCTCGGATTCTCTCTCTGCCTCCTCATCATCAGCAACAAATCTAACTGAGCTCACAACAAATGGCATATAAAATGTTGCCTATGGCTAATAATTGAAGCACTGCGAGAAAGTTCCCTAAGCTGCCAGGAAAAATAACTTTTCAGTCACCTCTCAAGTAGAACTGCAGTATAGCCAAGAGCAAAAGCTGTAGCTATAGAGCATGTAAAGATTGTTGTTACTTCACCTGAGCAGGAGGTTTTAGTCTTAGTCGCTCCAGGGTCTGTGACTAGGAAATGTTGTTTCATCGGCTTCAATGTGGATGTGGATACAGATGCCTGGACTGAAGCCCTCGGTGTGAGCCTTACTTTGTTCTGTGTAAGGCAGCATCAGGATGTACTGAAACATTTTGAAAAAGCAGGTTGTTTCTCTACAATCGGCTTCGCCGCAGAGCCATATTTAAGAATATTCATCCAGTTTAGCAGTCGCAACTATATTGCTGTTTAACAGCTCGCATCAGTACTAATACTTAGGCGACAAGATGCAGCTCTTCAGTATGAGAGTACACAAACTGCATATTATTGGTCTTAATGGTTCACTGTGCAAATTAAAAAATGTAAGCTGCCTTCACATTGCTTTGCTGACTTTGTGAAACAAAACAAATCCCATCCACAAAACTATTGAAGAGTGAATTATACAACATGCAAACCATGTAAGTCACAGTTTTTTACAGTTTCTCAGGAAAACAACTTTGCACAGAGCCTATGTTTATATTCAGATAATTCCCCTTGCTGTGATCAGTTCACTGACAGACCCGCCTCCTCAAAGGTTCATCCCAGAGCTGTTGTGCTCGTACGACAACGTGTGACTCAACAAATGCAAAAGAAAACACCAAAAAGTGTCGACGTGCAGTTTCACCCCGCAAAAGTATCTTCTGGCAGCTGAACTCGACAGAGAGTAACTAAGCATGAGTAAAGCCATTACAGACTGACTTTATGCAGCATTTATGTTGTGAATGATGCAAAATTACAGATATGTTGAAGCATTTGTTCATTTTAGACTGTACGGGAAAGTGGTACTTTCATGGATGGAAGGAAGTGAAGAAGCAGCTGAGGGGGAGGACTATGAAGCCTGTGACGGACTGGGAGGTGCAGGAGTTTTCCAACTGCCATTAAACCCCATAGAAGAAGAAGAAAAGGAAAGTACTCGTTTGTTTTAGGATTTGAATTGCAAACATAATTTTGGAGAGTGGAGCTATAGTGACAGATGACAGCTATATCTGCAAACAAGAGGAAACGGGAAGTAGTTGTACTTTTCCTCCCTTTAATGAGCTAAACAAACCCGAGCAAAACCACAGACATCGCAACACAAACCAAACTGTTGCACCTTCAGCAAAGACACTTTCTTGTCACCTTTCTCCGTGCAGGGAACGTGTATAAAATGCTTCCTCCACCATCCTTTACTGTCCAGGCACTGCTGAGCTCTGTTTCTCTGTTTCTCTGTTTCTGTTTCTTGCTGAAGTGACACAGCGGGTGCAGTTGAAGGGGCTTCACTTCCTTTGAAGAAACTTCCCGAGGAACGTCGCTACTTACAGAACTCTCTCAGATATTATCTCTGAGGATCGCAGCTGCTGACTCGATCCTCCCCGTCTTCATAATCGTCGGACACTCCTTAATAATCTGTATCAACTGTGCTATTCGATCAGCTCAAACAGCAGCAAAAGCATCACTTCAAGCTGACTATCTAATACACCACATTCACTTGTCCGAAACCCTCTTTAATCCTGGGATTAAATTGGCTTTTTGTTCACACCAGCAGACATGACTTTGACAAGTACATTTGAATAACATGAGACACATCCAGGACGTATTTAAATACCAGAAGATGGACATTATTATCAGGTGTGTAAGAATGTCCTTGTGAGGCACGTTGCTATGCTGTCATGAGTATCCAATTCTGTCCACAAGTGATGTTCAGGAGGCATCAGGTCCCGACTCTTCAAGTGAGAAGCAATCTGATTGACAATGTTAGAGCCAATCATGTCACAAACACACTGTAATTTGAGCTCCCTCCCGCAGCTCATCACCGTCTGCCATTATATTGAGCCCGGATACTTGAGCTACCTCTGAGTGGACCAGAGGAGCTGGAGGACGAGGCATTTGTGGAAAGAAGAGCAATGAGTTTTTCCCACATTTATAGTCCATAACATTAACGCAGTCGACACTAAGAGTGAAGGTGATGGTCAATGCGATGACTTTTATTTCTCAACCAATGACCACTGATGTAGAGGAGTAAGAACCATGGAAAAACCTTTGGGGAAGAAACATCGAATGAAAAACAGGGAATGTTAGGAAGAAGAGTATCCTAATGCAGATCAAAAAATCAAATGGATAATTCTGATATTTTGAAATGTACTTGCTGGCACTGTTGTCAGGTTGCATCCTGGTTTTTGATAAATTGTCAACCAATGATGCAGGAGCTTCTACAGTCATTGTCTCAGAATTTATTGGAGGCTGTGAACAGAGGGATGCAGCAGGTTTTAAGTATCGTTTTGGTTGAAATCGCCTCTGGCTTACTACTTAAACAACACACTGTAAACATTTTCGTTCTATAGCAGCAGCTGTACTTGCTGACCCTACCCTAAAAAGTTTCCACTTAAGAACAACTTAATGGAAGTTAAGGAGCTGGTTTATATTTTAGTTGTAAGTGACGCTCCATGCATATCGCCAGTTGCCTGTGCTAACCATGCACCTTTTGAACATGAATGCAAAAGCGTGACTTCCACCGGGGACACAAGGAGAAGTTGAGTTTAGCCTCTGAACAAAAGAATTTACCCAATAAAATCTGTACCTGCTCAAGTCTGTGATATCTTGAGAATATGTTTGCAACTTTATCTAAGCTTTTCTGACTGCAAAGTGAAAAAAAGAAGAAAAGTAGTTAGAAAAACCTGGACTTTTTTTGACACAGTTAATGTACCAGAACGGTCGTTGGTGCTGATTCAAGCTTCTGTAACACAGTATCTATAAATTCAGATGCAGCAATGAATTATCACACCATACTTATGGTATATGCAATTATTCCTCCACATTACAAAAGGAAATGATTGTATTACAATGCAGTGTATAGGGAATATTAATTCTCATTTAACACTTGAAAAGCACAGTGAAATTCAAACACACTGTATAATGTACTTCACCGTGGGTAGTGGGAGATTTTAGACACAGCCAATTTAAAGGGGGGGGGAACAGACAAAGACAGGAAGTAGGTGGCACAAGGAGGAAACTACAAAGTAAAACAGGAAGTAGCACTACACAACCAGACATTTTCAAAATCTCGGATGTTTAATAAATAATTTTGAAAAGTGGAGTGAAGCACTTTTCCCCTTCTATATTCTTATTTACCTATTTATGACCTTTTATTTCTCTGTATGTCACTTAGAGCTGCATTTTTTTATAGGAAGATGCTGTATTGGAAAGAATATTATTATTATTGTTCGTGTAAGTTTGCCAAAAAAGTTTTCGTATCACATAATTTCTTAATATTGCAACTTTATTTCCATCAAAGCATGTTTTTGATTTGACATATAATTACTTATTCATCAAATTTTGAACACTGGCTCGCCCACGGCATTTCTTACTCTCAACATTTTGAGTGTTATTCTCTACAGATTTAAACAGTGACTTGGAAATACTTTGTGGGGAGTACATTGTCCTAGTTTTTTGAATTTTTTGGCTGCTTTTGGGACGTGTGATTAACATTAATTCCCCCTTTTCTTCAATTTGAGAGTGTCATTGTGCTTTTTAACCGGCTTTATTTCAAGGTAACGCAGCCTCTTTCAAGCTTGTAAAGTAAAAGTCCAGCTTGAGGGTGAGAGATTCCAACTGAGCTCTTGTAAATCCGAAATTAATTGCCCTTTTAAATATGCAACCAAGGTTGTTCTCTAAATTGATGTAAAAGGTGAGCACTGCTCAGTATGCAGCCAATGCAGCATGATACAAATATAAAGGTTTCAGTTTGTAAAACTAAAAAAGACAGACAGAAACAAAGAGAGACTGAGTAGGAGTTTGGATTGTACTCTACGTGTAATTCAACTTCAAAAGTTGGCAAACACAGGTTTCATAGCTTCTGCTTCTTTTATGTGAAGTTTATGTAAATTTAGACAAATTGGAAGTGTCAAAATGTGTTAACTTTGTGTCTCCTCATCTTCACCTCTTGCATAACTCGCCCTCCTTTTTCTTCTTCTTTTTGTACACTAGTAAACTAGCACTGGTAGCTGTTACTTTGCATTTCTTTTCTAAGGTGGCCTTCGAAAGTCACCTGTCAGATTTGAAGCCTGTCATTGAATTATTAGAGAGATTTCTGATTTATTTCTTCATGTTTTCACTGTTCTTGAAGAAAAATTGGGAAAAAAGAAAACAAAACAAAAATCAGCAAAACTTCTGCACATTTCTCAGGACTGAAATGAATGCAGACGAACACTGTAAAATGTATTACATTATTTAAAAACTTAACTTCACTGAAGACCAATAGTACATCATTATATTGAGAACTTGAACAAAGCTTAGGGGAAAAAAAGTCCTTCTCAATAACATAATGCCGCATATTTGCTAGTCTGTTCCATCTGTGCTGGAATTCCCATCTCTGTAGGTCACGTCTTGGAAGGATGTGTCCTACCGAGGAAGGAGCCTTAATTTGGAGAAACAACACTTCTCTCCTCAGCTCCCGTTCTCCTCTTCCTTTTTTTGGACAATGCCGTCAGCATGTGCCAACCAAAATCGAACCAAATCTCTCTTTAAAGAATGAATTCATTTTACACTTTGACTCAATGCAGTCTTCTGTCCCATGGGGGCTAATTAGTCATCCGTTTTCATTCTGCCATATGGGCTGACAGTCACACGGGCCAGCGACACTATATGATGCCAGCGAAAAGCCAATATTCAATACAGCAGCAGCCATCAATCAGCATTATTACTGTTTACTCTGTTACTTACTGCAGCATCATTATTAGATTCTCTGCTCTGATCACATTTATCTTATATAAGATCATCATGTTCATCCTGTCTCCAGTTAAAGCAATAGTTTAGGGTTCTGGAAGAGGGGTTGTTTATTTTATTTGCACAGCTGTTTTTAACCCTAACCAGTTAATACCTAACCCTAATCTTAAGCTTACCACAAATCTTAGCCTGAAGCTTAACCAGTTCTTCAGAAATTAGGTTATTCCTGATTATAGGACCAGGTTTTGGTCTCAGGAGGACTACTGGTCGTGACAAGGTCAGTGTTTATGCCAGGAACAGGTCTTAATGCCAGGAACAGGTCTTAAAGATGCACCAAATACAAACACACACACAAATTTGTATTTATATCTTAGTGAGGACACCTCACAGACGTTTCTTGCTATATGCGGACTATGCAAATGCAAAGCTGCATGTTCTGCCTCATCTGAAGAGAATTAGAATTACCTGTCTCATCTGCAGCAGTCTCATTTTTTTAATTCAAAAATAAATAAATATAGAATAGAAACAGAATAGGCTGCAGTGATAAGCTGCGGTCGGTGTTTTGTTGCATAATAAAGTCAAAATTGTCCAACAGTCAGGTACGATGGGAAGAGCTGACAGCTACCCATTATTCCTGCCATTGAGGATGTTAATTGGTAGTGAGAATTTGTGTTACTATGAAAACAAGTTTTGTTTAAAGTAAAGCACCCCATGTCTGTTTTACTTACTGACATATAGAGGATTGTAGTTTTTCTTGTGTTATCATTTTTTTATCAGTTTAACTTGCCCGAGTGGTTAATGTGAGCAGTTTTCATGACTTGCCCGAGTGGTTAATGTGAGCAGTTTTCATGACTGCAGCCTGTTTTGTCTGTAAAGTGCAATAGATTGTGGCGTCTTCATGGTTCATCTAAAGGGTTAGGAATTTCTCAGTCGTAGTTTGGCAAACTAGGGGGCCCCCAAACAGTAACTTGCATAGAGCCCCCACAAAGCTAGAAACGGCCCTGGGACACTTTATCGATATAATTAATTCCCTAGATCCTTACCTTAACCATCACAACAAAGCTCCTCACCTTAATCCTTACCATAACACTCACCTAAACCCATCTGGACCCCTTTCAACTTGTGGTGCTCCGTCACAATGTCCCCACAAGGTCAAAATGTCATCACAAAGGTAGGCTTTTATGTTGTTGGACTTACAATGGCATAAAGTAAGGCTCAGCAGAGAGTCTACTGTACGTGTCATAATGACACAGTATCTAGAAACTCACCCTGCAGCTCCTGAACTAAAACACTCCTCAGTCTTCTTCTGCAACTAATTCTTCATTTCGGCATCATTTCAGTAGCTTTGCCCTCATAAAACCCTCAAACATGCTCCGCATATACTTTCCCGTAATGTCTTGTTAATAATACTTACAGTAAGGCCATGTCATCAATCCTGGGCCCTGCTTCGGCTTCAGCTTTGTTCATCCATCATCAGTTTAAGCAGCAGACAGAGACGATCAAACATCCTCCGTCTGGGAACCTGTTGCAATATTTTATCTTTGTCTTATTCGGGACTTTCTTACTTTGTCAGCGGGCCAGTTGATTAATTAGTTTAACATGTTTCCTTAATTTCTGATGACATATTATTGTCATTTTTATCTTTTAATATATACCATTTAAACTCAGTCACTGACATTTAGCGGTCTGTGTATTTGAGGAAGGGGCCCTCTTATCATCTTATTGCATTTTCTTACTGGGCCCTTCAGCATGAACCTAATTCCCTCCAGTTTGACACAAATAACCTCTTCTTTCATCCAAAGAGAATCAGCGAGAAGCGTTGGAGATCCCATTTGATCAAAATTCGGCATCTGGCCAATATGGTGAAAATAAAAAAACTACAATAGATGACTCCAGGGAGGAAAGAAGCATCGTTCTGGCTCAGTGATGTATGGTCTCTTTAAGGATATATATATTGTATTTATGATAATATCAGATAATCTGTTCCTCTGCAGATAAAGGGAGTAACTGTGGGAGAACTTAATGATTCACTTAAGACATTCAAAACACAACAACAAAAGAACACAGTGCTGTGAAAAGGTTGAGGAATGTTTCTTTACTTCCTAAATAAAGTTGAAAGTCAACTTCGGTCTCTCCTCGACGTGTAATGAATGTATAAAAAGAAGTGAAAGTTGAGTGAGAAGATGTTTCGCTTTAGGCTTTTTGGGGTTGTGAGTGAGAAATCACCTGAGCTCACACATTAAGTTTTACCTGCCTCCTGTTGTTCCAGGCAGTTGCCACTTTTCTCTTCCAGAAATAATTATGCGACACTATCAGTTCTTATAAATAATAGGTTATTTATATCAGTGGATAAACTGATCAAATCAACTTTATTTCTATAGCAACTTTAAGGACAACACGGGTTGACTGACATGCTTAAAAAGACACAAGTACATAAAACAAAGTTTAGCATTGTAAAAAGTAAAATAATAGCAAATTATCCAGCATTTGTGAACAGACAAGAGCATTTACTCTTAAACAAAATAGTTTTTTACTTTTCTTACCAAGGGCTGTGATCAGGGACCAAAGTCCACAGGGAGAATTGACATTTTAAGCTCTCAAGGACACAGGAGTTGCTGGTTTACTGCCGTTGTGTCTGGTAAGTTTTTGTTGCTGAAAAAATTTGATGAATCCAAATGACAGACTTCTAACATGAAGTCACAAAAAAAACTGCATTTGAGTTTACTGTTGTAGGCAAGGGTGGATCAACAGGTCCTGTGTGCCATGATGTAAACCTGCTGGTTTTCTCTATGGGCTTTGGTGCTGGGGAAGTGAACGTTTTACAAAGCGACACAGACTTCATTTTACAGTTAGAAAAGTCTGTGCTACAGTGAGTTACTCACTCACTCTCACCCATTTCCTACCGCTTTATCCACTAAGGGTCGCTGGGGACGCTGGTGCCTATCTCCAGCTGACATAGGGCGAGAGGCAGGGTACACCCTGGACAGGTCGCCAGTCCATCACAGGGCCACATAGAGACAGACAACCATTCACTCTCACATTCACACCTACGGGCAATTTAGAGTGTCCAATTAACCTAATCCCCAAATCTGCATGTTTTTGGACTGTGGGAGGAAGCCGGAGTACCCGGTGAGAACGGGTACTCCAACCGGGTTGTGAACCCGCGACCTCTTGCTGCAAAGGCAAGAGTGCTAACCACTACTTCAGTGAGTTAATGTGTCAAAAAGATTTTATTAAGGAGATAAAATATTTTCTTTCCCGTTGTCCCTGTTAGCATGTTTAAGTGTGAAAATCTGAACAAGCTGACTTTGTGTTATATTAACTATAGATGTACTATCCTTTTCAGTGTCAATAATCATGTAGGGAAAGCTGAACTGCAACTGAGATGAAACTGTAACAAAATATGCTCAGATCTGCTTGGATTTGTAAGGATTAAGTATCAACAAACAAATTCTCCACACACACCAGCAGGTGTTACTCCGGCCTGCCTGTCTGTTATCAAGTTTCTGTTCTTTCTGTATTTGTCTGTCGATATATTTAGGAGATTGGTGCTTCGTTTCGAGATTTTTATTTATTCAACATCGCTCTGTCACTCGCTCTCAAGCGATCCCCGCTCGTCGTGTGCAAATTTCCTCTGCCCTCGCTCAGAATTTAGTGTGTGTGCAATCTGAGGCACTGTTGCTGCACTAATGTCCCGAGCTTCAGTCGGAAGTCCCTCTGCTCTGCGCCTTTGCACTTGATGCACAAACAGCGTATCTGAGTGCAGACAGACAGTCCTGAGCAGGAGGTTCATTCAGGTGCACATTTACACATGAATGAAGACTGTGAAGAGAGAGAGAGAGAGAGAAAAAAAAATAACATGGCAAGGAAACAAATGGTGCTCTTAGGTGGGAAGTTTAAAGTTTTTTTTGGCTTTCCTTATCAATAACTCCATAATAAACTCAGCCCTATCTACTGCAACTTTAAAGGAAAAAAATACAAGCTGCTGTTTTCTTTCTCCGTCTCTAAGGGTCACCACCGTGACGTGCATGTTTGATTTACATTCATAAATGTCTTTAGATGGAAAATTGCACCCAATGCAGTTTTTAAATCAAAACTAAAATCCTTTTATTTGATTAACAACTAGAAAATCTCAAAAATACTGTAGTACACTTTAAAAAAAACATTACTAAATAATAAATAAAGCTGCCAAAATACTGCAGTTAAAGTAAAAATGTAAATCATCACTATACACATTTAAAAATACAGTTTAATAGTTTAGCAGTGGATGTGGTGTAAATATATATATATATACAGTATATACCTGCCATGTGCTTGACACTGACTCCACCCCTTGGCACCTTCCATTACAGAGTGTAAAAAACCTGAACTCCCCCTGCCTTGGCACTGGCTCAGCCCGGCCAGTACCATTGTCTCCTCCATCACCTTGTCATGTTCACGGTGTAATCACCTGCAGAAACATCCACCCCCTGCTGCTTCTTTGCTGCGAGTGACTGCTGTGTTTCCTATAATAACCAGTGACCTTGGGAGCAAAGAGGCTCTTCATATGTGCAAATGAAGGGATCTGTGCCTGTGGTTGACAGCGGGATTCAAATTTCTATCACACACTCGTACGCACAAGGAAACTCGCGCACGTCCTGCCTCCTCCTCCTCCTCGTCCTCCTCGCAGCAGTGGCAGAGAGGCAGTGCGGCCTTTTTCCCTCCGTCACGATTCACCACAATCGTGTGTAGGTTGTCTTTTCCTCTCTGTCATCATCCTCTACTCTATCTTTGGTTCCCAGTTTCTCTCCTCCTTGAATTGATTTAGATTTATTTTGAACAAGAAACCACACAGGAGTGACAGCTATAAAGACAACATAGACATGGATACAGGTGCGTAAAAGAACCTGACTGGAATCACAGGAAATTGGGAAAAAGTCTTGAAATATTGCATTAAAGTTTTTATCAATAAAGTTGGCAAATCAATAGAGGGAGATAATAGAAGTCATGTGACTAAATCTTTGGAGGATAGAGTTGGTAATGGTTTATGTTATGGAGGAAATTGTTTTTTTTATTTTTATTTACATCAAGTTGTACCTTGTTATTTTTTAAGGCAGTAATTCCCAAACTGGGGTACTTGTAACTCCAGGGGTACACACACACGCGTTTGCACTTCTATCAAAGTGAGGACCCTCATAGACAGAATGCATTTCCTAGCCCTTTACCCTAACCTTAACCATTGCAACTAGATGCCTAAGTTTAAGCCAATTCTAACCTTAACCATAAAACCAGCTCTTAACCTTGAAAAAGCCTCTTTAAAGAAGTGAGGACCAGCCAAAATGTTCTCACTCTGTATGGTTTATACGATATTTTTTGCTCACTCAGCAACAAATACAAGAACACACTCACTCACTGAGACCAAAAAAATTAAAACACGAACATGAGTCCTGATTCCATTTTCAGACTGGCATAGAAATAAACACACAGTCAAATTCAGCCAAACATTGCAGTAAATTTCTTTAAAAAATAACAGGTGTGAACAGGTGTTGCTCACCGAACATGCTGGTAATTTCTAGATCTTTTCTTTGGTGAGAAATAATTGGCTTTGTGAGATTTTATTTAATGTGTGTTGTGAGGTGGGATTACAGACAGACAGTAACTCCCAGGATTTGCTTCGCAGCAGTTGGTTGAAGTTTGTCTTTCACCAAATATTTGATCATTTTCTAAAACATTTGTCGAAACTGAGCTTATTTTTTTAGTGACCACCCACTGTCCGAGGAGCGGCAGCGGTTGTGGTTCGTTCCGTTCACATCACAGGCTGGACGTTGGAACTGGGAGTGATGTCAAGAAAACGTGGATGCAAACATATTTCAGGCTAATTTAAAAAAAAAATTCTGCACAGCAGTGGTTCTCTAACTTTTTATACCAAGTGCCTGAGAAAATACTGAGCTCTCAAAGTAACACCATTATCATTATTTATTTCCAATAAGATCATTTGCTCTCTCATCGTCCTCCTCTTCCTCACATATACTTCACACACTGGTATAGTGAAATTAGATTAAGATAAGGTGACTCTAATTCTTATTATTAACTTCATTTATTTTTATTGTTGTTATTTGTTTCACTTTCTTGCAGCGTTCCGGTCAAAATTCCTCAGCTCCACTCTGATCACATACCCCGGTTTATACAGTAGAACAGTATTTCTGATTTTCCTCCACCAGAGGAAGCTCACGTACCACTGGTGGTACATGCACCACAGTTTGAGAACCGCTGGGTCTACGCAGTATTTTGATCACACGTCCATGGACACAAACTGTACATTTAAGACAGAAGTGCGATAGACGGTAACTTCAACTCAAAGATTCTGACTTTGCCTGCAACTGGAACGCGGCCTTAATCATAAAAACAAACCTGGAAAACGATGTCACTTGTGGGTCTGTGAATTAGATCCTGCTGCGGAAAAGTTCAGGGTGGAATTGATCTACATCTCTGGCTGTTAGTGAAGCAGAGAGTGACAGCAGGCAGGATGTGATATTGAGTCAGAGAGGGACATTATTGGACCCTCCTTATCATTTGAAAGCAAACACATGCAGAGTTCTCCCTCGATGCCTCTTGACTGCATATATTTCCCCCCCCCCCCTCACTCGATCTCTGTCACTTCAGCTCGGCCTTCGCTCTCCCTCCGTCCCAACAATCAAAAGTTCCTGATCAAATTTCGTCTTGTGCAGCTCCTGCTGTCAGGCTGCGTCAGGTAGGCTGTAACTACACTTACATTCTGCACATAGTGTCCTCTGTTTCTTAAAGGGGTAGTTCAGTTTTTTGACCACTTAACCCAAGGATTAATTATTGAAATCAAGACCATATTAAGCCTACTTAATATAGGAGGAAAATCAGAAATCCTGCTCTACTGTGTATACCAGGGTATGTGATTGGAGTGGAGCTAAGGAATTTTGACTGGAGTGCATAGGGAATTTAACAAATTACAAAAAATAAATTAAATAATAATAACTAGATTCTCCTTATCTCCCACTCCATCATATTGCTCGTCTACTTCTGCCTCCTTTGGTAGGTTTGCTTCACTTGGGTAAATCCAATCTGTGAGTTTCAAACACTGAAGTAACAAAAAACACATATTTGAACTTACTGATGGTGTGTGCCTTGATCTAAAATTACAGTTTCCTGCTATGGACTTTGGTGCGGGGAGTGACTGTGTCATTAAAGGACAAAAAAGTCTACTGCCAATATAAATGGCCGACTGTATTCCACCGTCCACAGTCACAAAGACATAAAGTGAATTAACTGACAAACCTGTCCAGAATGTACCATATTTGGCCCGCATTTATCAGATCTGCATAGAAACCAATGCAGATTCAGCTGCAGAAATCACTGTACACCGCTGTACAGCTTTGATAAATGCAACGGCTGAAAATCATAGTATTTGAAAACCCTGCCCCTTTATATTCATGGTTTAGACACCTTGGCCCTTGCATTTGCACCACTGATCTGCAGAATGTTCCTTTATGTGACTCGCATAGGTTGTAGAGCTGCACTGACTAAACCACTGATTTGAAAATAGAAGGCATCAAGACGTTCTACAAACTTCCACTCAGCTGACTGAAGAAAATATCAAGGTTATTTTACTCTACAGTCACTTATTCCATACTCCTAATGTTATCCCTCCATCAGTTTGTAAAAACACGCTCAGATTTTCAACAGATCCTGAGGAAACTGAGGAAACTGTCAGACTCATGAAACTGGAAACCGAGATTGTTCTTGGCTTTCAACATCGCCGTCGTCAGCCACTGTGCGCTGTGATGAAACACGGGGGAAATATTCTCCAGAGGCCGGCTGCATCAGTGTTTCATAATCCCACACGAAAGGTCGAAGAAATGTAAGGCAGACTGTAAATACAAACATGAACGGCTTGATCTGGAGAAACTCTGTGATGCCGTGATGAGAATGTTTGGCCACGTGACGATGATCAGCTTTGTTGCTGCAGTGCATTTAAAGTATTAAAAGACCCCCCACTAAACACGCACATACACACCTGGTATATAATGTAATGTAAGTATTTAACCTTTAATTACTTCCCTAAATGTCACTCTGTCCCAGATAATGGTCAGAGAATGTCCAAAATAAGAGGGTGAGCTGCTGTGGAGCAACACTGCCACCATCTGATGATATGGAGAATAACAGCAGACGGTAGTAGAGGGGGATCATGGGGAAATCCTTTTCAAATTCATAGATAATTAAAGTGTCACGGCAGGAATTGCTCCCTCTCTTGTGAGGCAGGTTTCTACTTCAGTTCATCCTTTTTTGTGTTCCAGGTGAGCATCTCACACGAACATCTTTCTTTGCTTTTCTGTCGCTGGTCTCATTTTCTGAAGAAAAAAAATATAGGGGATTATTTTTGGTTTCTTGTTGGTTACACAGATTATTTTTCTTTTGCACACCTTCACTTGTTTTTAACTTCTCCATCTCACATATAAAGCTCTATACAATAACCAGTGTTGTCATGTAATGAAGAACAAATACTTTGTTACTGTAATTAAGCACAAAATTCACACATCGCTACTTTACTTTATTTATATTTCTTGCAGCTTTTACTCTGATACATTTCCCCTAACTATCGTCATCACTCGTTACTACCAAATAAAATCAGAGGAGGATGAGTTGGTAAATGGTCTGTATTTATTATATAGTGCTTTTCTAGTCTCGTTGATCACTCAAAGCTGCTGTAAAGGGCAGTTCTGACATTCACTCCCATATTCATACAGCAGATCTACATGCTGCACAGTTTCTTTCACTCATATTTCATACCCGCTCACACACTCACTGTGTTTTGGCCAAGGACACATCGGCATATAGACGGTTTGCTCTACCACTGGGCTACCGTCGTCAGTTCTGACACCTCACCATTTTTATACTTTTACTTTTACTTCTAAAGCTTGAGTACATTTTATATCAAAACATTTATTTTGATACTTTACAGTAAATGTTATATACTTTAGGACTTTTACTCAAGTAATATTGTAAAAGGTGGCTTCAACTTCTACCCGAGTCAGTTTCTGGTGAGATGCTTGTTCTTTTACTCAAGCATCCATTTTTATGTACTTCATCCAAGACTGTATATAACCTTGTGCCCCCTTACCTCTTTCACTCTCCTCCACATCCACGCTCCCAGTCATACTCTTTGTTCTTGACTTTCCGACCACTGAACCCCCCCAACGATGGAACCCACTGCCCCCAACCATCCCTGAAACTGACTGTTGCTTCCTTCAAATCAAAGGGTTGCCGGTTTGAGTTCCCCGCTGGGTCAAGGGCTGGGTTACCTCTGAGCAAGGTACCCACTCCCTATTGTTCATTGTTAATTGGACACGGGAGCCACATCCAGTCAGTAATCCTAGTGCCCAAATAAAGGGGAAGGTTGTGTCAGGAAGGAAGACTTAGAATCTCTGCCAAAAAAATTGTTTATATCTATATACATACATATTTTATATGTGGCTAACAAATTTATTTGTTTGTTTATTCTTTCATGCACTCACCTGCCACTTTAATAGCTACACAGGAAGTCTAATAAAGTGGCAGGACTGGTACCTAGTGAGTTCATCTGCTGCTGGAGCTCATCAACACCAGTTCAAAAAAGATTTGCTGCATAACTTGGTTGTTGTCGGTTTGGTTATTTACAGTAAGTTGCTACTGCCTTTGTATTTGTGTCAGTTTAAAAACCACTGTGGTCATTCTCTTCTCATCAACAAGGCGTTCCCTCCCAGAGAAATGCTGCTTGCTTGTTATTCTCTCTCTTTTTTTGGACCATTCTCAGAAAACTCTAGAGATGTTTGTGTTTGAAATTCCTTGAGCCAGACCATCAGGTACCAACAGCCATGCTGCGTTCACAGTCACTTACTGTAAATGGCCTTTCTTCCTCATTCTGATGTTCAGTTGGAACTTCAGCAGGTTGTCCTGATCATTTCTACATGCCTTCATGTATTGAGCTGCTGCCATGTGATTGGATGATTGGATATTTTCATTAACAGGCATTTAAACAGGTGTATTAATAAAGTGGCGAGTGAGTATATACTGTACATGCTGCTCTTGAGGTCAGTTTTTAACCCTAACGTGCATTTCTTTGCTGATGACACGATCTGTTACAAAAACCGCTGTGCTTATGTGATTCTTTTCATATGTCCTGTATACACTGACACAGCTGTGGCTTGTGTAGGCTGGACTAAAATGTGACTTATATCAAAAAAATAATCTCCATTCTCTGTTTTTTTGAGGCTGTGAATCAATACAGTCTTTTGAGCTGCTTGTGTGCTGAATGGCGCCTGGTACAGCAGTTTGACTCGCTCATAGTGTGATCCTATAACATATTATACAGTCCTTGCATAGAAACACAATCGTGGAGCAGGTATGATTTGCAGTGGCAGCGCCTACAGGGACTTCAGCTGTGCACAAAAGCCTATCACAGTCTATAGTGGCAGTGCTATTAGTATTACACCTGTGTTCAATGGAATTTTTTTTTTTTGCCTGGAAGCATCTGATGATCTTTAGAAAGTCAGACAATTTAGGATGTTCAGGAAAAATCTCTTGTTTTCTTTCTTTCCCCCATCTCCCAATAATGCGCAAGGTTCAGAAGCTCCATTGTGTCTTTTGTATTTGGGAAAAAAACCTATTATTTATTGGTCTTTGTCCTTTGTTATAGTGTTTTGTCCTCATTTGAAGGTGTACATATCGATTTATTTGTAAATTCACTTAGACCAAAGAAAAGGTTGAGTCAAATTAGACTAGACAGAGGTCCAAACACAACTAACATCTTTTCAAGACAAAAAATACAGTATATATATATAAATACTTTGCTAGACAAGACTTGAATAAAAAATTGAACATACAGTAAGTCCCAGATAAAGGACAGCCGTCTTTCCTTCAGCACCTTCGCCTGCGTCACTTCACATGAGGGACTTTGTGACATTTGCAGCCACATTGAATCATCCTGCTTGTGTTTACCAAGGATAACAGACACACTGTGAGCCAAACGAGTCGAAACATGGTCTATTTTAAGCTCATTGTCATTGAAAATTCCACCCGTGTGTCTCACACTAGCCTCTCTGCTCTGGCTGTCATCTCCATAAATGTGCAACAAGCCTATTTAATTCTCCGAGCTGGTGAAGAGGATGGCGGACCACATCTTTTATTTACTTTGTCACATGTGTCAGATGTAATTGAATATTACTGGAAGGTTAATGAATATTTTAGCACCACTTCCTGTGCCGTGCGGTCTCCAACACATTCTGTGATGCTGTGTACTGTGGTAGTCCTGCCACTGGAGATTTTCTTCACAATCAAGAAGTGGGGAGGGCGGCTGTTAGTGTGCATTGTAGACAGGGAGTGAAATTTGTGAATTTGTCCTACTTCATTACTGATAACTGTTCTCTATAGACGTGTGTCTGTAACCCAGTCACCAGGAATATTAGTTTTTTCTGCAAATCACAGGCACTGAAATGATGGGTTGTAAAATCCATTAAAGCATTAATGTAAAATAAATAAATAAACACAGTGATGGCTAGAACCTGGGTGTCCTCATAAGATTATAAATCCCATGAAATCATATAGTGTTGGAGGGTTAAAACACAGCAGGATGTCCTCATAACACTGTAAACGTTGTAAAAACACACAGTTTTGGAGGTTTAAAACACAACAAGACGTCCTCATAACACTATATAATCCAAGCAAAACGCAGTGTCTGTAAAATTAGGATAAACACAGTTTGGGGAAGTTAAAACACAACAATATGTCTAAATTACACATCAATAAAAAAGCTAGTTTTACTGATTTAAACAGGAATAAACATAAAAACATTGTGGTTCTAATGTTTAATAATGATTAAAGTTTTGTTAGGAAAAACATTCAACCATCACAGTTTGTATTAAACACCAAAATATGTAATAACAGTCCAAAGTAAGGCAAAATGAGTTGCAAATCGTTACATAATGTGGCGCCTTTTTCCCTTATGAGGTGAATATTTATGACTTAATTATCATTTGTGGCATTTTCAGTGCTGTCTGTCACTTTTAGTGGCAGCTCAAAGAGATGGAGTGCTGATTTCACGTCAAGGCATCAGTCCTCCCACGATGTGGATTCACGCGTCACGTCTCCTCGTTCCTCGGTGTGCTCACTGACAGAGATGTGGGAGTGCAGGGCTTGTGTGGAGAGAAATGGATGAGTCTGGTTTTCGGCTCCACAGTACAGAACTCTTGAACTTGCATTCATTTAAATGTCATTTAATTGTCCCAGAGATGTTGAATCCTTCACAGATTGTGTAAACTGAGGCAAACCGGTGATTTTTCACTCAAGATTGAGAGATTGCTTTCCTTTATGTGCTTTCATTGACAGTTATAAGCATTGACTCTGCTCAAGACATAGAGACTGAATATATATATATATATATATATGTGTGTATGTGTGTGTATAACTTAATGTATTTAATGACATGATAACTACAACCAAATGTTTGATTATTATAATGCAAATGTTGCTTCCATTCTATATTCAAACACCTCTGCTGTGTTCATAAGGAAGAGAAAGCCATGTTTTTATTGTAATATGAATTTCAGTAGTGGGCTGCATGTAAGCTTGTGGCCCATGCACCTTCCTGCACCTACTTGAATTTATATCTTCTGAATACAATGCATCTCGCTGTTACAAAGGTTTATCTGACTGGAAACCAGAGTTCGTAAAATGCTTCCTCCTCTGCGCCAAACTCCATAGAGAAAATCTGCATTTTTCAGCTACCAGGAACACAGGAGCTTTGTGTGTCTCTGAGGTGAATTAAAAGGAAAGATTTAAAACTACAATTCACAAAATAGGACATTTCAACTTACTTACTGGATTCATCATGGCTTAGATGAATCCAAATGACAGACAAACATGAAATCACAAAAAAAAACTAAATTTTAATGTATTGGTGTAGGCAGCAGTGGATCAACAACTTTTGTGTGCCGTGGTGTAAAATCACAGATTTTCTCTATGGACTTTGATGCACGGTGTGGGAAAGTTGCCCAACAACAACATCAAGTGGCAAATGTATTTTTAAGACATTGTAAACGTGAGCAGACGTTGATTTTTATGAGTTGAGCCTTTGATAAGTGGCTTCTGTCTGTCTTAATATCCCTTTGACTGTTTTTCAACCTGTTCTTCAACCAAAGGCCCCGCTGATGGACAGCAGACTATAAATATCAGTGATTGAGGATTCTTATCATTTGTTTACCAGGGCAAGGGTCTATAATTGCATTACCCATGAAAACTGTGATCTCATATCCGCAGCCATAATGGAAGATAAGAGGGAGATTGCAGGGTGATGTCCTTTTAAAAAGACAGGATTGAACTCTGTAAATTCAGCACGGGCAAAACATTTCTCTCTGCTCTCAAAACTTAACTGGAACCAAAAGCTGAGTCGAAGGTCTGTTTGCTTTCCACCACGCGTGATCGAATGATGCCGCTTCAGAGTAAGTCATCTTCTCTGAGCAGGAAATCTTATTGTATGACTGAGATTAAAACTGGATCCACACAGAACCATGTCAAAGAAAATGTCACCTGCTTCCCGCAAAGCCCCCGCTTGTGAAATTCAATCAGAAAGTTTGTGGTCATCAAACGTAGGGGAAGTTTTTCAGCAAAAAACAAAGTCAAAAGAAAAAAATCCTGACAAAAGTCATCAGCAAAGGTCTGCATGCACCTAATCAACTCCATTACAGTCAGGGGCCATGCTGTCAGGCTGTATTAAAGCTGTAGGGCAAAACATTTAAATAAAAACAAATTAGTTTGTCAAAAGAGCTTACACAAAGCTGAGTATCCGCAGTAGAGCAGTTTGTTCTCAATGTTCGCGTCTTTTGTGACATTCATAGTGACTCTCATTTCTTTGTGCCCACTAAAGTTTCAGAAGTAGATTCTACAGCAAAACCTATCACCATCACTATTTTTGGCTTCACACAAATGTCATTGTCAGATACTGAGAGTAAGTGCAATCAAGTCTCTCCTGGACAGACAACATGCCTGCATGTGCCAACCACAACTGCTGCTGTTTCTTTGACCAAGCAGCTCCCTTTACATTTTACTTCAATTCTTATTGTTTTTATTTAACTTCTATTGTTTCTGCTAGAACTTTTAGACCTGGGGGGGGGGGTTATTTGTAAATTCACTTAGACCAAAGAAAAGGTCGAGTCAAATTAGACTAGACAGAGGTCTAACCCTAACCCAGGTTAGGCAGTAGATTTAAAATGCACAGTAACCAGCTTGACACCATCGCTGGTACTGTACTTTCCTGCCAACATGGCAGTTTGCAAACTGAGTCACATGACATCTGTAGCTCTATGGGACATACGTCCTATATCCTTCTCTTTGGGGAGGAGGGACCAGTGCTCAGTCTATTTTAGGAAGTCTAAGTCAGTTTCAACTAGAAAAGTACTTTTAATGCTTTTAGAAAATAGTCAAGCAACACACAGCTAACATTAATAATAAAACACATTTATTCTTTAGAGTTGGTTAAACACTTCTTTTGGTTTTTGTGGAAGGCTGTTTCAGAGAATCCTTGGATCTTAAAGGCATCCAGGACCTGAAACGACAATGGCAACATGGCGGGAAGACATATATAGTCTCAAAACAGAATAAATTACAAACATGGCAGATTACATCCTCTTTCTCACCTTCGATATCTGAACCGCTGCACTGAGCTGTAGATTCCCAGCTGGAATATTGCTCACCATTGGCTGGCTGGACCATTGGTGAGTGTACTCGCAGTGAGCACAGGTCTGCTTCAGCTGCAGTAATGTCCCAGTGACTGTTTTGGTAATTAAACAGCTCCTGCTGCAAACTAGACATTGTCTGAAGAGCTCTAACAGATTGTCTTCGTACACAATGTGTTGTGGTGTTTTATCAGGCAGCATCTCATTTGAGGGACTTGAAAAAAGAGAAAAAAAGACAATCCCTGCAATTAATTAAATAGTTAATGTTACAGTTGCTATTAATATCGTGTCAAACATATTGTATTAACTTTATTTACTATTATCCAATATAGATATGGCTATAAACTGGGTTTATAGCCATATCTGGCAGCACTCTGCTAAATCTTTCACCTTGTACGGTTCACGGTGCTTTCGGTTACATCCATCCCGTCACTGGAGTCGTCAGTTAAAACCTGACACTCTGAGCTTCTGCCTGGAGTGGAGCTCGGAGTCACTGGGTCCTCGAGGAATGAAAGAACCTCAAGCCCCACAGCATTGCCCGTGTCACAAGACACATCCCTGTTAGAAGGTCTGGCCTCAGTAGCTGTGCAAAAAGAAAGCTTTCCACTACATTATACTTTTAAATAAGCAGCAACACAAGAAGAACAAATTAAACTATGGTAGCATCAGTTAAAATAAGAAAATTTTAATGAAAACGAGCCTATATGTAAAGCCTTACTGTATTTTGTGATACTCTGTGACTTTCATAAAACCTTTATTATTTTTGACAAAGTTGGGGCACAATCATTGGTACTTAGGTTTTGCCTAAATTTCCCCTTAAGTTTTGACACAGAAACTGTAAATCTGGCTCGTATTTTAGCATCACTACAGAAACCCATGCTAAGAAAAATGTCAATATTTATATTATTTTATTTTACATGCTTTTATTTTGATGTGTCTCCACAGTAAAATGAAGGAAACTTCATGTTACTCCTTTAAAGTTGAAGTTGCTGTGATGCTGCCGGTCTGGAAAAAACATCTGCTCTGGCTGTTTCTGTACTCACGAAAATCAATACATATGCACTATGCACTTTGTTCACTATGTTGTGGGTAAAACGATAAATCCTGCACTTTTAACTTTTCACAGACATTTCATTTTCTTCAGTTAGACAGATTCTGTGATGTATCACAACATGATTGCAATACAATGATAAATGATTAGTATCATGGACCATTTATCGCATATTTGTACCACCTCTCGTAACCACAGTGAGATTATTTCCACGTAAATCCTCTTGGTTGGTCTTACAATGCTTACCAGTTATGTTTACACCAACATAGCGTACAAAAACATATATCTTTTTCAGCCCATGACTGTGTCTTGCATTCAGTCTGTGATGACGACTCACCTTTGCTTCTCCTGTGAGGCTTGATGTCAACCTGCCAAAAAGCATGCTTTGTTATGATTGGCTCTGTCTGGCATCCAAATTCTCTCGTCGGCTTAGGCTGAAAAATAACATATTTCTGTTTCAGAGTCATATTTTATCTACATTTATATTTTAATAATTTTTCACTAACCCCCTTCTTTTCCCCCTCATTTCTCTTTTTTCTCTATACTGTTGCCAAGTGTTCGCTCGAATGTTCCTGTTGGGCTTCTCTAATTAAATTTGCACTTTACCACTTTATTAGGTACACCTGTTTAACTGCTCAGTGCAAATATCTAATCAGCAAGTCACATGACAGCAGCTCAATGCATTTACGTTGCCTTTCCTCAACATCAAATCAAGGAAAATGGATGATTTTAAGAGACTGTGAATGAGGTATGTTTGTTGTTGCCATACCACCTGGTCTGTTGGAATTTTAACGCAAAAGCACCAAGGGTTTAGCGAGACCATTCCAAAAAAGAGAAAATATCCAGTCGAGCTGCAATTCTTGGGGCTAAAGAACCTTGTTGATGTCAGAGGTCAGAGAAAGATATTATAATTGTAAGGTTTTGACCTTACCATGTTAGGTGCCTTGACATAATGTATGTTATGAATCTATGCTATACAAATAAAATTGAATAATGGTATTCTCACTATCAAAATGATTGACACTAAGTTTTGAACAGTCTTATCGGCTCACTAGACAATTTATGTTCAGGGTTTATGTAAGTGGAGTTACCTTTAGCTACTCGGTCATGACACCGTTTTTACAATTAGACTCACGGCTATGAGGCGTGGATGCGGCGGGGACAGGGGCAACTCCGGCAGCGGTGGTCTATCCGCTATCGGTCGTCTATCTGCTATCGGTCGTACAGGCGGAGCAGCTACTGGCACCGCGTCGCTTTTCAGCTTGAGCAGTTTGGTAAAGCCCATGTCCACCTCCACTCGATTGGAGAAGCTGTCCGGGGAAAAATGCAGATTGCAAACACCTGCTCTGTTGGAGACATCGCCTGGTAGACCCAGTGCGATCAACCACCTCCGCCTGATATCGGGGTCGACTGGAAAGTAGTGCAATCCGGAGTTTTTCCTGCAGCCGGGGAAAATACACTGACGACCCATGTTAGCCTAAAGCTAAGAACAAATACTATCTGACCTACCGTGACACAGAAATCCGAACTACAAGTTAACCTACTACACAAACACTACCCACCGGAAACCGGAAAACAACAACAAAGTAATTGCCTATAACCACTAATTGAACATAAAACTAATGCGAACGATGTAAACAAACAATCTATGCTAATAACAGTCTTTGCAACTCCCCCATCTTCTGTTTCTGTCGCTTTACATTCACTACATTCACTCGCTTTACTTACACTAAATATTTGGACATGGATAAATAAATAACATCACTAGATTCCGATTTAATTACGTTTCCAACAGAAAAATGTGTTTAAAAAAGCGATTTAAGCGCCGCCGCACTTCATAATTTTACCAGACCGGAAACGGAAATTGGATTTCTTGTGTCCCTGAATAATCTTCCCCTGCTCCCATTGGTACATATTTAATAAGAGTCTATTAAAACATTTAAATAAATAATTTGATATTTACAGTTTGCGCAGTTTTAGGTTATTTATTCACCCGATGTTCATGTTTGAACAATGTAAATTATGTTACTTTATTTTTTTTTAACTCAGTTTTGACTTCTCACATCTGAATAATAATTTAGGTACAGTTGCAGCAGTAGCATGTGCTGTTTTCCATACATGTGAAGACATGTTCATCCTTATTACATTTTGTTAGTAATCTTAAATAGTTTATTCCAAATGTTTGTATCATATAACCACAAACTTACCAACTCTAGGCTGAATATAATGGTGAAAAACAGAATCCTTGGCTTAATTTGAAATATGTGATTTATTGCAGGCTTGCCATTCTTTACTATAAATACAGTGCTCTTTGTTTTTTGTAGTTGTGAAAATGAAAGAGTATATAGTGATATCATGTTATCATGTTGTTCCTCACATAAACAATGTGAAGATTTTATAACCTTTTATAATAAAGTGCATCATTCAAATCCCACTTTCCTGTCTCTGGGAAAGCAAACCTACAATACAACAATAGTTGTGACTATTCTCTTTTGCATATTTTTCACTCACTTTACCTCTTACCTTTAATCTGATAGTGTTAGAGAATTGCTGCTGTTTGAGACACACAAGGACAGAATAGTCCTGGAAATTACAACATTGTTCTGAGGACGCTGCGTGTGTTCGTTTTAGTTGAAAATAATTAGGGAGATTCACGTGGAACGTTGTCTAACTTTAAAGCTAATTCATAAATGTAAAAGCACTTCCCTGTTCTACCTTTGTCTTCAACTGTCACATATTAATCAACAGGAATTCACATACAGAAACAGACTGTGTTGTTTTCCAGGGAAAAAAAGTTTAATTCTTGTCATAGTGAACATGTTCCAGAGCCGATGCCGTGATCACAGCTGAGAGATAGCTGCTGCTCGATTCATGAAAACTAACACCAGAGATCACAACCATGTTTGGGTTTGTGTGTCGTTAACAGACTGCACAGAGGATACGCAAAAACAAGATATTTATATAACAGCTATACCAGCTGGAGGCAGGTAGAGATCTATTCATCATAGTCACTGCAGCACTGAGTAACTCAGGTGATAAAAGGGAAATTCACTCAGTTTGGGAGCAAAATACAGTCTCGCTGCTTTGGTCAATGGCAGCCAAGTCCCTTAACTTACAATGCATAACAAACGGTTGTTGATGATAAATGTAGACTGAAGATGGTGAGAGATTTCAAAAATAAACAAAATCTCAGCAGAGGTTAAGTAAAGAGAGTAGTTGGGCAGTTTGTTGAACTCAGACATTAACTTGTATCCTTTTGAAATATGCAGTAAGAATGATGAAAACCAGGTTTTCCCAATTAAAAGTTTTGATTCACAGGAACAAAGCCTCTCTTAAAGCTGCTGTCAATGAAATATTTTAGTTAAAATAAAAGTATGTGTTAAATAACTAGATTCTGACAGCTATTGCTGATCGCTTGAATCTTTGTCTCTGGATCTGACAGTAAATCTTGGAGAACCTTGCGTGCGTTGTCTTCATCGTTAATTTTATTAAATAAGAAGCTGGAACTCCACAAAGAGGGGGGTTCTTTTTTTTGCTTGTGAGTTTTGGGTGTTAGTCGGTGAATAAATGCTCCACACATGAGGCGATATATGGAGGAGGGAGGGGAAATGCTAACACCAGCGTTACAAAGAAAGTTAGATAAAAGACATCACTGACAGCGGCTTTAAATTGCGCGACTTCCATCTAATTGTGTGGTAGTGGAAAAAAAGGAAACATACAATTTACTTGAGAGTTTTCAATAAGAAGCATATTCACTTACATGATTGCATTAATGTTTGTTCAACAAAGGCAGACTATGTCTCTTCTGTCACTGCAAGACATTTGAAATGGTCCGATTGTATATTTCAAGTGAACGTCAATTCTTTTGCTGCAAAAAAATCTAAAGCATATTTTCAGCATGTTTGGTTTGCATAAAAACAATAATGCACATTATCAGCTGGAAAGTGATGACTTTAAGGTAAACACGCTGAGAGAACCGAAACCTTCAAAATCACTTTGGCTACATCCAGATCAACAGGTGAAAGTGACATAGATCCAATTTTTTGTTGCATCTGTTCCACACACAAATTTAAAGTTCGGCACTCTAGCGCACTGTGAGACACACAGCAAGTCACAAATATGAAATTAACTCACTTCACATCAGTGTGAGGCCTGAATTGTCTTATCTGCATGTTGATTATCACTTTAGACTTTTCCCCATAATATCTGCAAAGTTCAACAACCTTATGAAACACAACTAAGAAAAAAATAACAACAAAAAAGAGATATAATCTATAATACATTTCCAATCACAGTGCAATAAATTATGAGATTAACCAAAACCAACCCACCATCAACTCAAAGTGTGTCTGTTTCACATTGATCTGACCTTGGCTACACGATCAGGGGCTGCTATGAAAACGCTTCACTAGTGAAAAATAACGTATCACTACTGCACCTTATCTTAGCACCCAGCAGGGGGCACTAATGCATCACTGCTGCTTCTGGTGGCATTACAAACGTAACCTGTGGGGAAACTGAGTGCAGACCAAAAAGTTCCTGTGTCTCAAACTAAATCACATTTCTAGTTACTACTGAAGTAGCCAAAACTTCATTCATGTATATACCGTTATGAACTATATGAATGTGGTTATGAACTATAGTGTGGGTGTTTTTTGCTACATTGGACATCACTTCTTTTGCTCAACAATGCTTTAATTTTGTTGCAGGAGCCAGATTGTGACCACATTACAAGTGTGAAATTACATAAAGTAATAAGTAATTAAAACTTCTAACAGCTAACTGATAATTTTTTGTTACCAAGGCCACTATGGAACTTAAAAGGAAAGCTCAAATCCTCCATGGCTACACTCTGTGACAAAATAAATGATTGTACAATTTCTCCTTACATTATTGAAATGAACTCAATCACTGGCTCCAGCAACTAAACAACCAATCTGTATGGTAACAAGAAAATAAATGTATTATTTAATGTAATGCTGTGTATTTTGTCAATATTAGGGACTTATTTTAAAACTGCTGCCAGAGAAATACAGTCAAAATCTGTGGTAATTAAATCTATATACTGATAACTGTAAATCACTCCAGTATGCCACAACACTACTTGCAATCAGAAACTAGAATTCCAACAGATGATGTCACTGACAGCAGCTTTAAATTTAAAGGACAGAGCTGGTTACATTGTGCATTTCCCCCCCCCCTCTCTTGTTTCTTGTCTCTTATTTGTGACCCATTTTAAAAATTAATGGGTTTAGGTTGAAAAATGTAATGGGCTGACAGATGTAAAACAGCTTGTTGGTTTTGGTCTTGTCACTGGATTTGTTGAAAGCAACAAAACAAAAACAAAAAATAGTGTTATCCTTTTAAGCTCCTACAAGTTCCAATTTTCGCCCACTTCGGAGATTACACTGGCAACATACAGTCACCACACACTGCGTGTGCGACATTAAATTAGGAGTATGCTTCAAACTGTGTTTGTGAAGTGTTTGATTGTCCAGCATACTCCCAAAAACACCAAAAAAAAGGGAGGGGGGCATTTTTTTCCTACGCTGTCCTTAACAGAGTGTACAACACGTCTTCTTGAGGAGACATGTTGTAACACGTAAAAGCCAAAAAACCACAGTGAGGTGAGGAGCATAATGAGGCCTTTAGGATTCATCAGTGATGTCAACAACAAACCGGAGTCATAGGTGAGGTGTCTATGTTTTGTTTTTCCGCTGACACTGATTAACAGGCCACGTGGCCTAAGTTCCCTTAAAGGTAGTTTTTCAGTGTGACTGTATGAAGTACTGACTATGTGCACCCCTGCACAAAGAGCAAACATGATGGACAGGTTCATCCTCAGTGAAAAGATGGCTGCCAACTTGGACACAAGTAGAAAGAGATTTAGCCACAAACAAAAGGCTCACCTAATGAAATCGACTTATTATTCAGGTCTATAAGAGCTTAAGAATATATATATATATTCAACTGTATCTTGCCTTTAAACAGCCTTTTACTATGAGAAACTGAAGTTTGTGCCACTTAATAAACCACACACTCTCTCGCACCAAAGTCCATTTTATATCATGGCATGAAGGAGCTGTTGATCCACTGTTGCCTCCATGAGTGAGTTCAAATGTTTTATTTTGTGACCGTACATTATGAATCCCTCATTTAGATTTTCATAAGAGAGACTGTCCAAAATGAGGCAGCAGTAGATGAGAAACCTGTGTCCTCATAAGCTAAAAACGCAGATTTTCCTCAATGGAGCTTGGTGTCGGGGTGTGAGCAGTTTACAGAGCAACATAAACTTAATTCTCCAGTCAAAAAAGCAGTTTAACGACGAAATAAAGCAGCAAGCATATTCTTATGAATTGGATTCACCTAGGTAAGCCTCCAGTTAAGTGGCTAAAATATTTTTCCCAGTATCAGCCATGTTTTCACTGAGCCTGTCAGGTTCTAAGTGAAGGGAAAGTAAACTGCACTATGTGTTCGAATCTCATACAAGCACAAACAATCCTTTTAATTAGACTGTGACCATTCCAACTGTAATAATATCAAATGGTAACAAACAGCTACAGTAGCCTTCTGTAAAGTGCAGCAGTCCCATTCAGTAACAGTTATGTGTGAATACAGAGGGGAAACTACCTGTCGGTTTTCTACTCATCGATGCTACACACGAGATCCAGAGACGCAGCAGCCACAGTGGAGACGTACGCTTCAAAGCCCAAAGAATTTGGAGATATGGCGAAAGTGATGGAAAAAGCCCTCTTCCAGTGAACTGATGCCTTTGATGCACTGTTGGTGAATACTCAACACCAACAGTGAAGTCTGATGGAGTTTGGTGTCGTTCCATTCAAATGTCCGTGACAGAGAAAACCGGAGAATGAAATTTGAAGAGGTCACAGGACAAGGACTGTCCTCTCCCAGGAAGCTTAATGGTATTCGCCCCGCTTCACGCTGAACACAGCCAGACAAAGACAACCAGAGTCACTCACTTTAGAGTGGAAATGGAGGGGAGGAGCTAGGAGTGTGTCCCTCTTTCCCTCTCGCGTTGTCCCCCTCCACACACACTTTCCTCTCATCCTCACATCATGTGACATTGTCTTTTTTGGAGGCAAGAGAGTTGAAGAAAGAGGCATCCATTGCGATGTGATGACGAGTGACTGAGTGAGTTAGTGTAGAGTGGAGGTGGTGGTGGTGGTGTTGTTACCATATGTGGGATTCACAATGAGTCATTTTTATGACACCCACCCCTCCACCTAGCCGACGGTAGTTCATTCCTCCATACAATCTGGAGAGAGAGAGAATAGTGAAAGTCAAATGGCAGAATAGAAGATGACACATAAAAGTGAGACTGTGAAAAGTCATAAGCACAAACAGATTTGAGACTTAAGAGAACATCCACGTTCAACTATTCTCTCATTCAGAATTTTTACATGACATTTGTTTAAATTGTGCATAAATTATACTAGGCCAGACAACTATTTTAACAATCCATTAATTCATTATTTTAAACTTTTTTCAAATGTATCTTTTTTTGTTGACAAAATTTTAATTATTTCTTTGTTATATGAAGCTAAAAGAAAGAACCCGAAAAAAAATCAGAGAGCTTGTTTTAACTATTAAATAAATAAGACACTCAAACCGATTAATCAAGTATCAAAATTAATGGAGATTAATTTAGTAATCAATCAAATCTCTACTTCATACCTCCATGTGTTGGCGTCAGGGTCGTAGACTTCTATAGTTTTGAGATACGTCGTTCCATCAAAGCCTCCAACTGCCATCAGCTGACCGTTAACCACAGCCAAGCCCACCTGCAAGTGCAACAACACTTCAGCCTCATACACAAATTAAAGCATGTTATAGTGCATTCACACACCAAAGACAACATGGATTTTTCTATTTTTAGGTAAAAAAAAAGTCAGAGCAGAGACACAAGCAGAAAACACATTGTGCATTCATTAATGCAAATTGCACAAAACCTGCTAAATTTGTATCATATACAATTATTTGAGTTTGAAATGTCATTTAAATGTCAGCAAAATATTTGCATGACACAATGTTGGAGATTCTTCCAGAATCTACCTTAGAATACTACCTGGTAGGTTGCATGTTATTATGAATGTGTGAGTAGCCACGGGTTACTTGCGCATTGACAAATGTTGTAGTTGCAGTGGTAAAACCAACCACAATGACAACTGAACATGTAGTATAAACTACAATGTTATTGACATATGGATGTGAAACAAATAAAAATAACACAAATTATATTTAGATTATATTTAAAACATATTAAATCCCAAAACACACACTCACCCCGCTCCGCCTGGAGGTCATGGCCACCACAGGAGACCACTGGTTGGTCCTGGGGTTGTATCGCTCTGCACTGCTCAACTCCGTGGTGTCGTCCCTCCCTCCAACAGAGTAAATCATGTCCTGGTAGACGGCACAGCCCAGGTGCTTCCTCCTGGTCCCCATTGGGGATACGGTGTGCCAGCGGTTCTCCTGAGGGTTGTAGCGCTCCACTAAAGAAATGATGGAGATAAATTTTACAGAGAATTAAGGACGTGGCGGTTCAACAGTTAAGTCCGCATTAATCTTGAATTTTTCACTCTCAAAAAAATGGTATACAACTGAGCATATTTATTATGTCCTGTGTGCTTTTCTCTTACTTTCTCTCTCTCAGTGCTGCTTTATCACAAAATTACATATTTTATTTTATTAAAAGGCAGGAGTGGATCTGTGTGTCATGATGTAAAACTGCTTTTTTACATCAATGGACTTTGTTTAAAAAGTATCTCAAATGTCAGTTTCAGGTTGTCTAATGGCGAGATATGGCTGCTAACATTCAAAAACTCCTTTGTGTCCCATTTCTTTTCAATTCCCTCAGTCCAGCTTTTACTCTCATGAATAAGTTCCGTACCTGTATTTAATGGTGATGTTCCATCAGACCCTCCCACTGCATAAAGAAATCCTCCCAGCACAGCCACAGCTACACCCAGCCGCCTGGTGCTCATGGAGGCCACACGAGTCCATTTGTTCTCCTTTGGATCATATCTGAAGAACAAACCACTTCAATCAACATTTATTTGTACACTTGGGAAGTCATTAATATACAGTAGATGTAGAGTAAGCACAGCCACTGAAACTGATGAGACATTTCAATCGAAGTCAACACAGTAAAAGTTTCGTCCAATACCTTTCCACAATGTTGAGGCAGGAAACCCCATCCTGACCTCCTACGGCATACAGATAACCACCAAGGACAGCCACGCCCACACTGGTGCGACAAGTGCTCGTAGGAGCCACGTCACTGCTCCACTGATTTGTCTTAGGGTCATATCTGGATAAAATACATGGCAAAGGGACAAATATACTTCATAAATCCAAGTAATAAGGAACAGAGAGCAGCAGAAGCTTGAGACATCAGGCCTCACCTCTCCACAGAGTTGAGATACGATGAGCCGTCGTGACCTCCCACTGCATACAGCAAATCGTCCAGAACACTGACGCCAACTCCACATCGTCGCTTGCTCATCGATGCTACCATCCGCCACTCGTTGGTCTGAGGATCGTAACGTTCCACGCTGGAAATAGCATCTCCACTGCACCATCCGCCAACTACAGGATAAATGGGAGAAGGGACACAAGGAGAAGCACAGTTCAGAAATGTTGAGGTGACAATTTTTTAAACTATTGACCTGCAGAAAAATATCGTTTTACTTTTAGTTTGAATTTTAAAGCCTGAAGATACCGACCTGCAAAAAGTACCTCTCCACAGCGGATGGGTTTCCTTGGTCGTGTTCTGGGGCCCTGCATCAGTGGCCGTTCCTGTGGCAGCAGCAGGTAATTCTTCGCCTCATCAACCAGGTCTCTGAAACATCAGAAAAGTTAACATTAGCTTACGATGCCAGAATCACATGATTCCCCTCAGTATGTTATAGTCCTGGCTGTAAAGCAGCACCCACCTGCATTCCTCATCACTCTTGATGAGTGGATCTGAACCTACGGTGCCGACCAGGAATTTGGGACTGAGCAGTGGCAGACGTACATGCTGCAGGACCTAAACAACATACAAAACCAATTTTATTCCCCCAAATGTACACCACTGTAATAGTTTTGGTTGACGATGTCACTGATCTGCTATGGTGACTACAAATATATTTTAATTTTATCACTCCTACAACCGTTTCCCAGTAAAAGCATTTTTAAAAGTTGGATTCAGGAACGAGAAATGGAGATTGGTTTTACTTTGAAATGTAGAGAGAGTGTTGTGTTTGTTATGTAATTAACAGACACGGAAGCTGCAGTGAACAATACATCTACTTTATTGTGAACTGTGCATGGCTCACAAAGAAAATAGGCACGGGCAGCAAATCTCATGCAGACAGTTTGGCTGATCTAATCTGTTGTAATGGGTGCTGAACTTAAAAAGGATTCTCAGGAATTAGGATACATTTTTTTCCCAAACCTGTGGCAGTTGTGGCCTGCGTTCCTGGATGCTGTATTTCACCCAGGCCATCACGGCATTGAAAACTTGCTCCTCGCTCCGCACATTCAGCTCATCACTGGAAATTATATCAATAAGCTGGTTGGCTGGCAGCAGCATGAACTCTTCACTTTCCATGACCTAAGACACAGAGCAGACATGAACAGTCAGTCAGCATCTCTGCCACAAGGAAGGAATATGAAAATCAGTTGGACAAAAATCTATTATTATATGTATATTATGATTCAGTGCTGTAATCACACTCCCATTTAGGTGAGGGATGATATGAAAATATCACATCACAATAAATATGACCAAAAAATTTGCAGTAAATGTAAAAATCTGCTTTAAAGTGCACTTAATGTCACATGTTCTTAAAAAGTTTTTTTTTTTAAACTGCAGTAAAGAAGATCATTATAAATCATGACAGATTGACCGATAAAAAAAGAGGTTCCCCCCTTGTAGCACTTAATAAATTAATCAGCAGGATGGTATCTTGATAAGCTAGACAGCATTTTCAAGTGGCTCAAGTGAAATAGTAACAGTTTTCCACATTCACAATTGTCCCAATAATGGAAATTCACACCTATAGTGTGAGTTTTTATCCAGCCCATGGATGTGACTGTAGACCACTGATCTCTAGCACCAGTATTAGTGCTGATTTTCCTGCTCTGAACAAACTGTTTAACATTTGTCACCAACACACACTGAGCACAACCAAGTGTAAACATTTTTATAACTATTTCCATTTTTATGTTCAATATATTTCCTTTATTTTACAGTTTGAATTTACCTGCATTTTGCTTGCAGGCTAGTGCTGCATATAGGAATTGAACAGAGTTTGTACAGATTTTCTCACACTGTACATATTTACTCTTACCTCTTGAAAATTGTGCTGCGTGAACTTGTCTGCAATGCGGAGCAGCTCACGGCAGGAGTGTGTGTCAGCAAAAGCCCTGATGCCCAGACAGTTGGAAGGATCCAGCTGCCTCTTAAGAAACTCACAGCAGGCCTCCTGGATCTCAGCCAGCTGGAGGAGGCAGGCTGCGGGTAGAAGAGTTTGCACGTTCCCCTCCTCTACAGTCACCTGGGAGAAGGGAGAACAGGACATCACAGACTCTTTATGGAGTTTTCTATTGAGCTGAAATTTATAGATCTTTCTGAATTGTATCGTGAGCCCAAGAATCAAAATGAAATTGTGACCCCTACTTCACCCGTACTTCATGTCCAGGCCTGCTAATAAAATAAATGAATGACACACTTCCACGGCAGTGTTGTTACCTGTGAGGTGTAGGCAAAGTCAATAAGCAGCTCCATGGCTCTCTCATCGATGTCCCGGATAACCACCTCAGTCTGCCTGCTTTCTGCCAACTCCCCAGTAAACATTGCCCTGTAAACAACATCGACATGAATCACAAGATGTAATATAATTACAGCCAGCACTTCACAGAGGTGTTGATTCATTCTCCAACTGATTCGTTTCCACATACAACATCAGTAAAGTACCTGAAATAGGGGCTGCATGCGGACAGGATCACACGATGAGCGTAGATCTTCTTGGCCCCCACCACCAGCACTACGTCACAGAGCTCACGGTGTTTCCTCAGCAGGTTGATCACCTCCAGGGTCTGCCGAGGGTGTTTGTCTGAGACGTAGGGCATGCGTGCAGGCTGGGGGACCCCTTCAGGGAGTTTGTTGGGGTCCCCCAGAGTACAGCGGCTGGTGATGTCCATTCCAGTGGTGTCTTGGCGTACGCTGGTGGCCCTTGATATTGTTAATTATTTGAGCAATCATCAAGTACTATAACTTGGTTGTTGTTTGACATCTTCACAACTAATCTTGTTGAGTTTACCACATTTATCTTACTGAGTGTGATCACAGACTGAAAACATTTGTGGAGAATGTGTCAATTCCAAACATTACAACTGTGCCAGTGATAACTCATGAGGTGTGAGGCTTGACTGTATCTGTGCATGCATGTGTTCATGGGGCTAGTAGTTGCTTCCTCTTGGATGTAACAATACCTTTTTTGGCATTTGTTGCAACATAATCAAAGGCTACAACAACCCGAGTGACAGTCAGAGTATGATTTAGCTTACTATGTGTCTGGCTGTGACAAAATCTATGGACCATATGTCGGGTTCAGGTCATGTTTTGACAAAAAAATTCAGTCAATATTCTCTCAGGCTCGTTCGGGTTCGAGCAGAAAAATATGGCCTGACCCACACTCTAGTCTCTATTAACTTAATTAATTTATTAGTTTATATTTTCAAGCGTGCAACCTGAATTTTGTGGTTCCACTTCCTCTCACAATTCCTTTACCACACGTTTCCCAGCACATTATCTCTTCTCCTACCTCACGATCAAACCATTAACCTGTCAGAGGTCAGACAATGACCACAGGCTTCAGTTAAAAGCCAGAGTAAAGCTGTGGTCAGACCCAGCCAGTCTTGTGGGGGCTGGGATGTGAGGGATTTTTGGTGGAAAACTAGTCTTCAAAGGGAGACTCTATGAGCAGGGATAGTTCATGGTGCTGTAACCAGCAGGACAGAGGTTGAGGAAGTTGTGAGAATTAAGCCTGATTAAAAGTAATGTTAATACAAAAACAAAGAGCCATAACCACAACATTTCTTTCTATTCTAGAAAGGAGATCATGCCCACATTCTTCCACACCTACCTGCGCATTGGCTTTGATTCCATGCACTGAAGAATAAAGTTTAGTTCCACACCTTCAGGTGAACCTAGAAAGCCAACAAAGGGAATACCACAACAATGTTTCAGAGTCATTTTACAAATTCCCACTTGTTCCTTCCAGTTTTATTTTTATGACCCGTTGAGGGAAACATACTCAAGCGGCTGACGTGGTATTCTGTCAAAATAACAACTTGTTTCTAGTTTGTAATATTGTGTGCCAGAACCCCACCCAGCCCTGTCACCTACTTAATTTGTAGTCCTTTATCAAGGACATTGTGTTAGCTTGCAGTCACTAATTTATTTCAGGCACACACCTATAATGTTCTTCGTTTAGATACCGTCACACTATATTAAGTTGATTTTTAATTGACACTTTGTTTTAGAGATCATTGTTTGCTATGGCAACATCTGTGCTTTTCGGTTTCCCATAGTATAATACTAATACGTTTCATAAATGGTAACAGTTATTATTTTCATACTTTTGATTTATTTTATGCCCCCTTAACAATTTGTTATGCATTGCAATTTCTATGCAGTCATTTCTTACAATTCTGTGTTGTTTTCAAATTTTTTTTTTTTTTTCTTTGTTCCTGTATAGCACCTTGAATCTGCCTTTGTGGATGAAAAGTGCTCCATAAATAAAACTGCCTTGCCTTATGATGTTAATAATTAATAGTAAGGTTAGTGTACTGAGCTGTGATACATATAACAAATAGCAAAGGTTCTTCGTGAAGGGTGGGTGTAGAGGTAGAGACACACTCAGTGTTAATGTGTCTACCCACTGTGGCAAGAACCGCAAGAACCCAGCAGACTGGAAAAAAAGAAACATGGCTGCCACCCTGGACGTCATGAAATGGTGTTTTTAGCCCCCAAACAAAAGGCTTCACCCATCTTCACCCACTAAAGTGTACCCTATCTTAGGAATATGTCTGCAACTTGACCTCACTGCTGGTTGCCTGCTGCTTCATTAGATAAATTTTTGCCACTTGGATAAATCTGAATCAGGATTTTTAACCCCAAAGTTACAAAATAACACTTTTTATCTTACTGATCAAGACGAAAGTGGATCAACAACTCTTGTGTGCTGTGATGTATCATTGCTAAATTTCTTAACTTTGGTATAGAGGGTGAGCAATTTACAGACACTTAAATAAGAAATAGAAGCAACAAATATACATACACACACAAATGTATGGCATTAAACCAAAAAAAAAAAACAACCACAACATACATTAACATTTTTCTTTTGCAGAATTGTCCAAATCATTGAAAATTCCCATAACAAATAATTGCAGGAGCTTCTTATTTATTTTTTACCCCACGATAATTAGGGATGAGCCAATACAATACTCTCTGTACTCATCTGATACAAGTCAAAATCACTAGATCAAATATCGGACAAATCAAGATTTAGAATCCTATGCAATACAAAAATCCTCTTTATATTGCATGCTTGTGACTCATGTTGTGAGCTGTTTATTACATCTTTTTAGAATATTAGTTTCACTGATGGAGAATTATGTCTTTGAATACTTGAGTTTTTAACATCGGCAAAAAGTGTTATCCTGCCATCCCTTGCGATAATATTGTCGCATCTCAGAAGAAGCAATAACGCAACTTTTACTGTCATGAAAAACTGAAGAAGTTATCAATTTTAGCAGATGACCAGATGCGCAGTCCGCTAACCTGTTACTACATGGATGGTAGCACGACTCCCCAATGTGTGGAGTTGGACAATAAAGGGATGTATCCGTATTTCTGATGGACGCTTATCGGCTAAAATGAAAGAACGACATGTCTTTGCGCAGTCTGAGTTTGATAAACAAAATTATTCCATATTTGGGTTGTTGATTAATAGCTAGGGGCTGTCGCTAGCCCCGAGGCTAAGAATCCACAGGCGATTCCGATTACGAATATTAACTACGGAACGAAATACGATCGGGTGAATTCATTAAGTAACAGCAAAAAAGTAAGGAACAAATGAAGCCGTTAATTTTTAATTAATTAATTAATTAACAAGGTTGCGTGTGCTCACTAGAGTCTGTCTTAGCAATGGTTGGTTGGATGTCATAAACTGTAATGCTAACCTGAACTAAGTTAACGTTACCACTTCCGACGCGGCACGCGCTGCTATATTTAGCAGCGACAAATGTCTGAACAAAAGTAAACACAGTTAAGGCGAGCTTTACCTTTATATTTCCATCCTAACGACACACACGTCGCCCTGCTCGCTGATGTTTACAAATTTCTGCCGTGGCTTGAACACTGCTGCTTTTCTTCTTCCTCGATAATATGCGCATGCCAAATGTCACACGTCACTTCCGGACTGCTTGATTTTTTTTTTTTTCAAAATAATTGCGTGCATTACGTCATTGCATCGTTTGACGCAACAGATGACGCAATTTCACTAGTTCCTCCATTTATCGGTTTCCTGAGCGAATTTAAATAACATATTAAACCTCTGACATCTTATTGACACTTAAAAGAGTAACCAAACTGTTCAGATATACAAGATCAATATTCAAGAAGAAGAATACATTGCATTGGTTTCGTTTTTATTCATTGTATTTAATTTAAATGTATTTATCTATTTATTTTTATATATTGGCTTTTGTGTTTTGCTTTTATAATCCCCAAGCAGATTATTTAAAATAAGTATTCAAGGTATTACCTCTGTTTTCCACTAGATGGAGTACTTGTCTGTTATATTTGTGGTTTTAAACGTTTTCAATTGACCTCTTATGTTCAATATATACAACTTTCTTTTTCTATTTTTGTTTGCGTAGCAAATTTAATCAAATGCAAAATCTGATGAAACAAAACTGTTAATCGATATATACATCTTTTCAAAGAGAAATTGTGTTATATACTAATATGATGATTGATATGATTATTTTTATTAGTTATATTGTTGTGTCAAAGTTTGTTTTTTTTAAAGATCTTTTGGGTAACAGTTTGTATAATGATGTCTTACCTCTATTCCACTAGATGGGGTACTTGTAAATGGGTTGGTATTTATATAGCACATCACTGCTGGCAAAATGTCAATCTATTGGCAATAGTGGCTAATTTTGGTGGTATATTAGAGTAACACCTCTGGAAACCACTGCATTGCTTTACTTAAGCATATTTGTGCTTCTCTGTGCTGTTAGTGTTTCGCTAGATGTTTTAAGTTTTTCGTCATTCTCATCTCTGTTTTTGTCCTTTTCCTTGGCACATGAATGAAGAGGTTGGTTGTGCCTTGCAACTGTGTCGTCACTCTTGAGTCACTGAGTTTCTATGGTTCTGTCATTTATGCAGGAGTTTCTTGTCTTTGAGCCCCTCAAAGACAATTTGGGATGTTCTGGTGTACGAATCAACTTTTATTTGACAGGCGTTGAGAGTAAAGTGGTGGTATTTCTGGTGTTTACTATAAATACAAATACATGTTCATCAATGAGACAAAAAGGATGAGAATATTTTGTCCATCAGTGTACCATCTCCAGTGGTTTTAATACACAGTATAACCAAAGAATGCATTTCTAGTAGTCTTTACACACAGAAACCGTTTGATTCCATTATTTGTAAATGACAACCAATCTCTTAGTTACATAGGAAAGAAAATAAACTTTTGCAGAAAACCAGACATTTTACATCATTTTCCAAAAAAAGTGCCTTATCTCATATTTTCCAAATAAATTAAATTCATAACATACACATATCAGTCTGTCTTACATACTGTAGTTCCATTTCACAAATATCAATATTTCATCTGACATTTTCAAAACATTCTCACCTCTGAATCCCTGTGTGATTGAATGAAATTATTTTTTTCTTTAAAGTGTCTACTCGCATATCAGGCAGTGGAAATTAAATTGATAATTTGCTCATGCATTTATATATATTTTTTTTAAATAGAACAATAATGACTGTTCATAAATCAGAACTCATGTGTGGCTCACGGGCAGCTCTGTCAGGGAATGAGACACGAGTGGCTGAGGCAGAAGTGGGTCTGGAGTTTGAACTGAGAAAGGAAAATAAACACCTTGAGAATAAAGAACAAAGATTTCCATTTAGCAGCAACAACTACAGGAACAGATGCAGCAAGTTTCTCATTAACTCAGATTTGGCCTGTCCACCATGCACGTCTACATTGATAATTATGTATTTGCGCACAATAATCCCCCAACAGTCACAGAAATCAGGCTGCCTATGTACAGTCATTGCTGAACTTTACAAACATGGGTAGATAATTAAAACATGTCACTTGTACCCCATGGTCGTGGCTTGTATGAATTCTTATTAGGGACCATGAAGTGTGAATGCATTTCTTACCATCCATATAAGTCAGTGTAGTAAGGAGCGGCGTGTCTGGAGAAATAAAGGTTGCATATTGAAGATCCTCCATCAGAGGCGGTGTCAGCTGACCGGGAGTGAGTGATGTCATCACAGTCGAGGGAACAGGATTTGGACTGACGTGTTTCTTTTGACGGGCTCGGCAGTTCTGAAACCAAACCTGAGGGGAATGGAAAAAAAAGGATGGATTGAAGGACTTGAGGTAATGAAATGCTAAATATCTGTGTGTTTTACTTTACTAGTGTATTCTCTTATTCCCCCTCCCTTCCTTCCTTAAACCACTCTGTCCACATAAATTTAAAAGTTGCCTTACCTGAATGACTCTGCGGCTCAGACCAGTTCTCTCTGACAGTCTCTGAAGAGTCTGAGCATCTGGATTGTTATCTTTGATAAACTGGGCTTGCATTACCTAGATAGAGGGAGACACAGTTAAATACTTGACACTGTAGTTGATCACAGTTGATGTGAGTCTAACAAGTCTGCTTTCACATACACCATTCTTGGTACCACTAGAACTGCTAAATCCTAAAAAAAAGAAATGGTCCATAACAGCACAGCACAATTAACACAATTATATGTGTGTGAACCAATGGCCTCTGTTGGTCCTCATCAGAACAAAAAAGCCTCCATTCCATAATTTAAGCGTAGAATTTCAGACGTCGCAGCGCCATCATGACAGTAAAAGGTGCTGCAAAAATTAATGGACCGGTGCTGGATACAACCTATAAGAGTTCACAGTAACTTTAAATCCACAGAGCTTGACCAACATAGATATCACAAAACCTTACAGACTGAATATGACTGAATATCTGACTGTTGTATGGAAAATGTGGGAATCCAGTAAAATCTGGCTCCAAATAGCCCATCTCAGTTTTGACATACTGGGCACAACATCTATCCACCATCTGAACTTTAATGATGAGAACAGCCTGATTTATGCATCGTCTAGTATAAAGTATACTATGGAGGTGAAAATGTATTTGCCTGCCAGAGGGTGTAATCTTAGCTGTGTGACATCAGGTACTGGAGTTCTGTTTGTCAGTGTCCTGTGAATAAATGTCAATCTTAATAATGGAGTCTTTTCAATAAACACATTATCCAAGTAGTAGAGATGAGCATTTGCTCAGGGGAAAAAAAGGTTTCATTAATAATTAGAAAAAGGATTATCATTTATCCTTTATGCTGGAGAAAGACAACATAATTTTGTGGAAAATTTAAAAAAGTCAGACATGATCGCAGCAGCAGTCACCCACCACACAATAAAACACACACACACACACACCCTCCCTACCTGTAACTGGTCTACAGTGAAGCTAGTCCTGGCTCTCTTAGCAGGTCTTGGCATAGTGCTGGACTCATCTTTGCTGCCTTCATCCTCTGGTCTTTGTTGCTCTGTAAGACAAGACACATGTTCCACATCTGTGACCTACAGGTGTGTGGTGAAACAAAGTTGAATAGCCTAGGCTCAGACAAATCTATGCAGTCTTATTTTCATAGAAGATTTACTGATGATGAATTCAGATTATGTGTTCTGGCCAGTTGTCTGTTTGACTGTGAGCAGTATAATGATGGAAATATGAAGGACATTTTGGATTAGATCTTCTTGGGATGTAGGTTATGGCCAAAAAGGAAGAATTTATTAGATTATGATCTAATAAGAGCTGGATAGAAATGTAGGATTTTATTAAAAGACTTGTTAACCTCGTGGGTTAGAGGAGTGTTGTGACACAGTAGGAAAAACTGGTCAGCCTTGGTGGGGGTTTATGCTCTCCGACTGCTTTCTCTACTTTTACATTTTGCATGCTGGAGAAGGATGAAAGAGGCAGTTGGCCACCAGTTTAAATGGAAGTGTATAGGAAATTTGACCTTGCGTTAATGGTTGATGTTTTATGAAGTAGTTTGAGGTCTGTTTCAATAACATGGTGTCCGTTTTTAAAATATAGTCCCACAAGGAAATAAACAATAAAGCAGTGTGATCTACAGCTTGTTTCATCAAATAGGCAGTTAAAGGTGAAATCTACAACCTTCCAATTTCAAAAGCTCTACATAGTGCTGGTCCAATCACAAATGGCTTCATAACACATTTATTTTGAAGCTAAAAAAATCAATTCAGTCAATTTTTACATACAATTTCGAACTCTTGTTACTCATTCCATCCCTTTACTCACCATTCTCCTTAGCACGTTTGATATTCTCCACCATTATATCATAGTGAGGCCGGCAGAAGACTCTGTTCTCCAGAAGTCCACATTCCTCTCCTGTGGACAGCTGACGCTTACAGGAGGTGCAGGAGAAACAGGCCAGGTGGAAGGTGCTGCCTCGTGCCCGACGCACCCATTCGCTTGAGTGGATGTTACGGCCACAGCGAGCACAGCGGGTCCCGTACCTCCTGAAGAAAAACGAGACAAGACGAACTTAGAAGAGCATGAGATCAAACAATCCTGAAAATAATGCATATTAAGAAAATGGACCAGCTTAAGTGATTATAGTGATGTTTTGTGTTTGAAAGGAGCGCATTTTATTCCTCTTACTCAAAGACCACATTTCACTCTTTGTACTCAAAGAGGAAATCTGTAAATGTGGAAAAACTAGCAATACCAGTCTACACTTTGACATAATATCCACTGGCTTTCTCCTCAAAGCTCTACTTCCCCAAAGGAGTGGATGTCTTGGTCAGTAGCAGGTTGCCATTAACTGTATGTGTACTGTGTCTGTCAAATGAGTGATGGCCGTGGGTTAGACCGTGTACTATGGCCTAACCCACGGCCATAGTAAACAAAGTTCAGAATCGCAACCTGGTGGCCATCTGAACATTGTCCTTTGGTTTAAAATTTGAAGTCCAGGAAGCAACACGCATATATCCTGCAATGTTCAGATGGCCACCAGGTTGCGATTCTGAACTTTGTTTCAATGGAAGTCTAAAGGAAAAAGAGCCTATTTGTCACTGTGTCATTTTCCTGACAAGTTAATGGCCTTTATCACTAGTTTCAGCTCTTCTTCTTAATTATTTTGGTAAATTATGTTCCCATATAAAAGAAAATCGATGATAAACTACCACAAACATATGAATGGACAGCAGTGTGGACTGACAGCTCGTAATGTTCAATAGGTGCCTGGTTGTAGGTGACCATCGTTGATCTGACTTACCTAAAGTAGTCGAGTTTGCAGAAAACTTGTTTATCTTTGATGTAGCAGCTCACGTGTCGCCCCAGTGACGTCTTACACACACTGCAGGAAAGGCAGCGCACATGCCAGCACAAGTTGTTCACCTGAGCAGGAAGAGAAAATGGTTTTATTTTAATAATAGGCAAGAAATGACTAGACACTGTGGACTTCTGCTTGAAAATTATTCAGCATACACAAAGATTCCACCCAGAGCTTCATTTTGAATGACCAGTTAAAATGCATAATATACATTTAATATACTGTACTTTGCTGTCATGGATACATTTGAGACTGGCCGTGTGTTTAAAAAAAAAAAAAAATTGTACTTGTGTTGCAATACCATGGATCAACAACACTGCAAGGGCTGCTCGATTTACTCTAAAGAATGCACTTTAACTTTAGCCATCCATAAGTAGGCATTGTCTAAAATAACTTTATTTTAGATTTACCAGTATATTTTATTCTTTTCTCACAAGTGTCTGCACTTTCATTCTCCATTTAACTTAATTTGCCAATTAGTGGATGAGTAAAGTTTTTTCAATTAAACTGAATAATAACGACGATGCCAACAACAAATAATAAGCGGATAATGCAAACAAACTCAATAAAATCTTCACTTAAAAAAGCTGGGTAGGTGGTGGGACTATAGATGGCCACAGTGCTGACAATCGGCAAGAGGTAGAGGGATTAGAGATAGCAAACACAAAAAGTACTAGAATAAGCAATATTATTAAAAAAAAAACATATGATGGATGATGGAAATGATGAGTGAAAATATCCAATGAATGGCAGTTTTTAGGGCAAAAATTCAGAGGTGAATGACCACACTGATCTGCGATAACAACATAATATGTAAAAAAAAAAAAAATAATTCAAAATTAAAAACAACAAAAAGGAGCAGGAGTGTGTTATAACAGCAAAATCATAGTTAATATCATAAAATAAAAACAATATGTGAACACACAATTAGAAAGTTACAAAATACATCAAACATCACTGTAGAGAGGAAGATATTGCAACTGTTTGTTAGCACGGTTATTATTATTATTTTGCATCAGTTCTTTATGAGTTTAAATAACTTTTCTCACAAGGAATTTTACCCAACGGTTTATATTAATTATATTGTACTGCCATTTTTTAACTACAAATCTCGTTTATTGTATTCCGTGATTTATATTCTTTATTTTTATTAAATAAATCGCTTTTCTTTTTCTAAAATTTTCTACTTAATCCATGCTGCCTCTGTAAAGTTGAGTCATTGCAGGCAATTATGTTGCATTTTCACATGTCAACAAAGACATTTTGAATGTAGAAGATTCAAAATGAGTGAACTAATTGAAGAGTTCAGTTTTCATTGCAGGATTTATTTCAGTTTATTACGTTTCTTACCTTAAGCAGGTACCGGTCCAGTATCTCCAGGCCGCAGGAAGTGCACAAGGTCTTCCCCTGCACACAGGACACAGCGTGGACAGAGGAGGACGAGGAGGACAAGGAGGACGGAGAGTACGAGTCATCCTCGAACATTTCATCCGGCCCGGAGGAGCCCTGCGTGTGCGTGTGTGTGTCACAGTTAAAACAATCCGACCATGTAAGTTAAAAGCGTTTTAATTACTTTGTTTGTTTTAAAAATGTACGTTATATGTTTGTTTTTTTACTCATAAAATGAAGCGCGGACTCTTGGTCACATGTCCCGTTCATGAAATGTAAGGTGCCGCATTTAAAAAGTTCAAAACTTGTTAGGTATTGTTTTTCTCTACATGTATGACGCTAAATGGCGGCACTTTGAAGGCGCACACAGAGACACAGGTGAAGGCAGGTGTGAAAACACCTACTGTGTCCACAAACATGTTCCTCGGCTGTAGCTGAGAGAAAACTGCGTCCGTTTGACACGTCTCTTCCGCCGACATGCTGTGACGAATCACGGTGTCACGCGCATGGTCACCTAGCCTTCGTAGCCATGACAACCACGTACAGACACAATGCCGCCCCGCCCCGAAAAACCTTAAATTTCACAAGCAAGACAGCATTCACGTCTGACACCGCAGAAGCTAAATGGAACTCGGCCATCACTCATTTGATAATTAACACCTGTGACCTTTCAAAATGGCCGCTGTGTTAAAAAAAAAAAAAAAAAAAGACAACTCGCGACTCTCTTATTCACAGCTGAACCTCATTCACACTAATTATGTTCACGTGCTTCGTTGAAACGCAGACAAACATGGTTCCTCCGCGTTTGTCTCAGAGTTGCTTTGCTAAAACAAACAAATAAATAATTTTAAAAACGGTAGTAATCATAATGTGAATGATCTCTTCTTGGAAGAAAAATCTCAATGAGGAATAGTTTAACCAAGCGCAGTTTTCACTCTTTCTTTTTAAATTGTTGTTGTTAATATTAGTAATTTCACACTGTGGACAATTAAGTCTACTAAACCTACAAAATAATTCATAATTTGCTTTATTTAACCTGTTTCTATTCTTTATATTGCTTTAAAGATCTCCCCACATAAATCTCAATTAAGTATCTTAAAAAAAAAAAAAATTAAATTGTAGTCTAAGAAATAGCACAATTTCAAATAAGTGAGAGAAAGAGTCAGATTTTGCTCATTAAGTAGTGTAGTGTAAATTATAACACTACCATGTAGGTCATTTTCTGTTCTACAATATGTGCTAACATTTTTTTTAATATTGTGCTTTTATAACAAGCCTACGTTTTCTAAATAACCTGTGATTTTCCCAGACAGCAATACATAAAAATAGCTTGAATGAAACTAAATGTTTTTTTGTTTTTTTTTTGCGTTGTGTCACTAACCGAAAATTAATTTCCCCCACCAAAATTGCCAACTTTTTTCTTCTTTTAAAACAGTAGCTGAATAATAATAATGAAGTCCCAACATGTGAGCAGTGAATTAGTGTTGAATAAAAACTCACCACGCTGTTGGAGACACTGGAGAGAAACATGGTGTTCACGCAGCTGCAGCAGTTGTTCGCTGCTGCTGCTTCATCCTCAGACAGATGTTGGTGTTCACACTTGTGTTATTATTAGTCCAGCGAGTGTAGTCCAGCCCAGCCCAGCCCAGCTCAGCTCAGCTCAGCTCAGAACTGACCCGCTCCTCTAGACTTGTTCTCTCGCCTCTGACTTTGCTGTTTTAAGAAGATCTGCACCTCCCACACTGATGAGAGATGACCTGGACCCGCCCGCTGCACCACCAGCCTCCAATATAATATAATATAATATAATATAATATAATAGAATAGAATAGAATAGAATAGAATAGAATAGAATAGAATAGAATCAGAATCAGGTTTATTGCCAAGTAATTTGCATTACAAGGGATATGTCTTGATTTGACGGTGCCTACATAAATATAAACGTGAACACACGAGCAGACCTAAACATATAGCATTAATTAGAGAAATAATTAGATTTTTGGTCCAGTGAAAGTTGAAGAAGCCGTTATAGTTTTTTTATTAAAGGGAAAATCGTCACCAACCTGAAGTGGAAAAAAAAAACCATACTGCATGCAGTAATACAATTACAATTATGTATTTATTTATTCATTAATTGTACAAGCAGTGCACCAAAAAATAAATGCAGACACAAGTAGGGGATGTACAGTAGACCTATTAACACAATAGAGTGGGTAAAAAACGTTTTTAGAATGTTATAGAAAATCGAACAGAATATATTATATAACAAGATCACTACAATAACAATTTTCCCTCTATAGAGGATACATAAATAAACCAAAAAAAGTATTAAATATAAATAAAAATAAAAATAAATAATATTCTTGACTTTATGCAAATCATACACCAGAAATATGGTAACAGTAATAATGGCTGCGAGTAGGAAAGAGTAGAAAGTATTTATATTATATTATATTATATTATATTATATTATATTATATTATATTATATTATATTATATTATATTATATTATATTATTCAGCTGGTAGAATTGGGTATGTGCTTTTATCAATGTTTTCTTAATAGTTTTTACTGATACTGCAGCACTTTAAGAAAAAGCTCTTTTCCTGTGAGAGGCACACACACAAACGCACACTCCTCGTCATGTATCAGTGTTTCTTCTGTTGTTTTTCTTTTCCTGTCATCAGGGACTTTATAAACACACAGCACAGGTCAAGCCTGGGGAATCATTTCTGTTTATTTAGACATTTACACCGTCTGACCGGCCGACACGGCAAAACCTGTTCATTTCACTCCTCATGTAAAAGAGTAACTACATGTGTTCAATAACCAGAGACTTGGAAGAAAATTACATTATGTATCAAATGTTTATTTTAAATGCAAGATGGCATTAACGTTTTATAATCTGCACCCTAATAGACTGAGAAATTGCCTCATAGTGTAGCATTTTTATCTCAAAAAGGCATGAATGAAAACACACACTGAGGACATTTTGTGAATGACAGGACAAAAGACCGGACCAGGAGTCCTCTGGGCCTCAGACGTCTGCCATTCAATACCTCGGTATGTATATGTATATGTATGTATATATGAATATTTATGAATAATTTTAATTGGTGACAGAGTGAGAAAAATCACATGGATTCCAATATTGTCAGATCAGTTTCAGGCCTCGACTGTCTTTCAACGGGTGCATTGTAGGACAAGAGTTCAGACCAGTTGACTCAAGGCTTTTAAGCTTTTAGGGCGAGGATTTGTTATTTTTCAAAATAACACCACATTCACTTCCGTTTTGGCATAATAACCATTCTCAGATTAGTAGCCGAGCTGAAGTGTCAAACACTAAATGCAGATGTTAGATATCTGTCACTTTCGAAAGCCAGTATAAGCTCAAATTAAAAAATCTAGTAAAATAGGCTACATATCAGAAATAGGCATTAAGACACAGCCATAGTTTCTAGGCTGCCATGGATAATTTGGAGCCAATTGAGACCTTTGGCTCATGGGCCCCATCCCCAGTTAATCCATCCCAACCTGTGGCAGACGCCTTCACTCCACTTCTCCTCTAATCCAGGCTCTCCACCGTGTTGGAGGTTTTCAGGACAATACAGCTTACAGGCAGCATCTGCTGAGCCATTGAAATGAACGGGGGGTAGGGGGTAGGCACCTGCTACATTAACTCTCTGATTATTTTCACATCATGGAAACAATAGGAAGCAGTAGCTGAAGTTAAAAGAGCACTTTACCTTTTGTTGAGAACAGTTGTGTGTGTTGTGCCTTCAGACAAGTGTCGCAGCACAGATTATGGTTTATAATCCTGTTTGTGCTGCTCATGGGTTAGGGTTAGGGTTAGTGCTGAGAAGTGCACACACAGAAACTGCAGACATCTGCTCTTATGCAAGAACGGTCGGGATTTTTAGCTGTCAGCCTCAGAGTCACCTGTTAGTGTAAGTACTGATCGGTTAGCTGTGAATTGGGCGGCTCAATATTTCGTGCAGCGTTGCATCGTCCTCATCAATCCTCATTGAGTTCAACTTTTTTGCTGCTTCATTTAAATAAAACTCACACGCACACACTTCATTCTTCCATGACTAATCGATGCAGTTTATTTCTTTGTTGCACAAATTTGTTGCCATGTTAAGAAAATTGCATTTACAGCAAACCATCAATCAAATTTGTTCTTGAGCAGTTTGCTCTCTTTAAAAAAGAAAAAGGGGAAAAAGAACAGTTGGGGGTAAAAAAAAGTTTAGATATGTGCAGTATTTTGACATTCATGTTAATTTTCCATCATTATTTTGTTTTTCTATGCAGATGATATTCTAGAACAGTGGTTTCTCAAACTTTTTGGTATCTTAAACTATAACAAGCACCACCTGAGGAAATATTGAGCTCTCGAAATTAACACCATTATCGCCAACGTTAACCACAGTTTGAAAAACATGGTTCTAGAATCTAGAATGGTTAAGTCTTTCAGAGCAGAGGTATACAAGTATTTCCTTTCCATATTTTTTCTCTAAATTGTGTTTTGGAAACACCTACTATCAAAAAATGAGTTTCTTTCCATATCACAGAGCTTTCAACACAAGACATATAGTATAATAGGGCAACAGTGGAGAGAAAAAATTCCATTTTAATAGGAAGAAATCTGTGACTCTCGGACGTTTGGGGTGAGACAAAAATAGGGGACAGAAAAAGGGGGTAGATAGAGAAGAAATAAAAGAGACAGGCAACAGCGGTAACAAAACATGTCAGACATAAATCATAACAAACAATACAAAAAGTATGTTAGACTAAAGCCAACAAGAGAGACAGGAACAAGAACCAGCAGCAAAATAGCAAAACAGCAATAAAACACAAACAACAAGAACAAAACAATAAGTACAGTGAGTAAGTACATGACAGCGAGGTCCAGTTGTCTGATCTAGTTAGTGTTAAAAGCCAGCAAGAGGAGATGTGTCTTCAGAAGACTTTTACAAAAGAATAGGATTAGATGATGCTTTCAAGGATATACACATAACATTCTAACATGCAACATGTAGTCAGTCATGTGTAATAATTCGATTCGTCAAAATATAGTAAAACATTGTGTCAACGTGGCCTTTCTGCATGGAGTTTGCATGTTCTCCTCGTGTGTGCATGGGTTCTCACCGGGTACTCCGGCTTCCGCCCACAGTCCATAAACATGCAGATTTGGGGATTAGGCCAGTTGGATACTCTGAATTGCCTGTAGGTGCGAATGTGACAGTGAAAGGTTATCTGTATGTGGCCCTAGTGATGGACTGGCAACCTATCCAGGGTTTGACCCCGTCTTTCAGATTGGCACCAGCCGCGCCCACAACCCTCATGCGGAGGATAAAATGGTAGAAAATGGGAGAGTGAGTGTGAATGTCAGGCCATAAGTTCACTGGATTACACGGTGGTGAATGAGTCACCATGACGTGAGTGTTCGTGAGCAGTGGCTCTGTTTGTTCTGGGTTTGGTTTCCCTCTTCAACCAAAAACAATCCCGGCATCCCATAAACACTGTTGTTTGTGGTGTGAAGCTGCACAGTTTCTCCTGGTTTGGGAAAAATGTGAGTCTAACTCTCTATCTGCCTGGAGCGAGTGTGTGTGTGTATATATTTATGTTACCTCTTCAGGACTTATTCTGGTACAAACCCCGACCTTGTCAGGACCAGTAGTCCTAATTGAGACCAAAACTTGGTCATAATGAGGCATCGCCTTATTTCTGAGGAACAGGTCAAGTTTAGGGCTAAAATTATAGGCTGTCCATAGAAATGTTCTCAAAAGGATAGCTGCACTTTTCCATTAAATTCTTGACAAATATGTTGCAATAGTTTCCCAGCTTCCCCATCATATACACAGAATATGCATACAGTATTTCTACAACATAATGTGACTGCAATCTGTTTTTCTGTTATTAATTATTCAAAACCACAAATTATCTGTAAAGAATCTGGTTAATCCATTTCATTGATATCCAAAACCTTTTGTACAAGGGACTAAATGCAAATAGACACATAACAGTTCTTATTCATTATATTCATTATATTCATATTATTACTTTTTGTAATGTGTCAATTATTAATGATACTTTAAAGCTGAAAGGTTGTTGTTTACACATGACATACCGTATGTCAGTGACTCTCAAAGACTTGGTCGGGACCCACAAATGGATCGTGGGAGATGTTTTTTGGGTCCCCCAAAACATTTTGCTGAAGTTTTCCCAACCTTTAAGTTAAGATTTGAGTATAAGTTTTAAATAATGTGCATAAATAGCTGTAAATCGGGTTGCTGCATGCCCAGATTTGCCCTTGTCACAAATTAAATTTCGGTTTGAGTCACGACTGATTTCCATCTTTAAAAAGTGGGTGCCCATATAGAAAGTTTGGGAAACTGCTGTACTGTATGTTGCCAGCCAAAATTTCCGAACACTGCAGCACAATATTTGTATATAACAACTTTAATGGCTGTGTTGCAGGCACTCAAAGCGGATTTTTAATATATAAAATGTTCACAATGACTTGATACAAAACTTTTTTTTACTGACATTCAATTAAAAACAACAGCAGTTGTTGCAGGTGCAGTAGAGAAGGTTGTAAGTCGCTGAATAAGTCTCTCAGCCAAATCTGTTTTGATGACAAACAGAATGTTGGACGTTTACACAATACTTCCTCTAGAGGGCAGTGCCAAGTACCAAGTTGCAGGCATCAGCAAACATTGTGCTTGACCTGAAATAGACTGAAACGTAAGCGGATTTTGCAGTGGTGGAATGGAAGACCACTGAATGCAAGTCCTCTCATTAATGGCGAATATTCCTCATTGGTGTTGCCGATGAGAGAGTTTGATGACAAGTGGCATTTTCAATGTTTCCATATGTCTGTCGTGACTTTGATAACTTTCTTCTTCAGATAGTCTCTCAAATCAAACATGCTTCATCCCGTAGCATGTCAGTGAGTGAAGCCGAGTGCCTGGCAGTTCCACTCCATTTTCTGGAAGCAGGGATGAGACAGAAAGCTCTAGCAGCATGTTCTAAATGCTTGTATAGACTTTTCTTCCCTGTTTTTCTGATTGACTGGACTATCGACTCTATACTGCCCCCAAGGTTTCTGGTGGTATTGCTCTGTTTCTTCCATCATCATAGGGTTCCATTCGTCTCCATCTTTTGTATAAATGAATATAAACGGGTCTTTACAGTGAACAAAGCAACATTCAGTTGGTATATTTTATGTCTGTGAAATTTTTAGTTCTGGTTTGGAGAAAACCAGAAAGATACTTTTTCTTTTACCTCAGCCACTAAATGCTCCACCAGCTGCTGTTTGGTTTTGAGCAGATACAGTTCACACTGTGATTTACAGTGGTTTTGCTGCTGCAGCTGGAAACTAGATTAATGAAAGTGGTGAGTGAAACAACCAGTGAGTCTGAGGGCCCTTAAAACAAAACAACCATCACCTCTTTAGGTGTCACTTTATACCTTCCACACAGTCTTTCACCCACAGCTGAATAGTTCAACTTTAATCATCTATGATCCGTCTGCTATATCCTATGACTCTCCAATGTATATACCTCTTTATTTCTGTGCACGCTGAAATTTCATTTATTGGTTTTAGAATATAAAACCCTCTTGTTGACTTATCCAATTGACTATAATGAGATAAATCAGAAAATAGTGCATTAAAATGTATTCCCATTGAAGAGATGCTAAAAAAAAAAATCACTGTTTCAAATTTTTTTAGTGGTAAATCAATATTCAAATATAATGGCATATGAATGTACACATTATGAATGGAGATTTTTTTTTTAATTTTGGTCTTCTTGAATTTTCCACTTCTTATAAATATGATGATTATATATGTATATACCTTCCTTTTTTTTTGTTAATGAGATAAGGTAATGGGATAATATTATTTTGTGTCCTCCAGTTAAGAGAGTTGCTTTCAATACAATACATGCTTTATATTATAGACTGTACTGTATATAAAAAATGTATATATTCCTTTGGTTTCCTCCTGTAGCCACTCTGGAATTCAGAATATACTGAATAACCACTAGGGGGCAGTTTTAGAACTTATTTGGAATGGGAACATGAGCCCACACTTTCCAGTTAGTTTATAACGTCAGTAAACATTTTCCAGAGGAATTAATGGTCTCCATCACCAGTTGCACTGCAGACCATGATGCTGCTGTCGACATATGTGAACGCCTGTTTACAAAACCTCAACATGAATCTGGCAAAATCTCAAAATCTTCATAAGAGGAGTGCAGATTAAGCACATTAATTTATAACTATACAGATGGCCTACATACTAAAAGTATGTAAAGTCTGAGAACAACTGCTTTAGGTAATAGATTATTTGAATAGTTTATGAAAAAAAAGCTAATTTGTGCCCCAACATGTGCTTAATATAGTGGTGAGGTTAACGTTTAGTAACACTCAAAACAGGTTTTCAACTTGTTTTGAGTGTTTGTAACCTTTTTGTTTTAAAATAAAATTGTGCTATTAATCAACGTCTCTAATATTAAAAAGGCAAGGCAGTATAATAATGAGATTCCAAATACTCAAAATGTAGCTGAAATGCTGAAACACCATACTGGGATTCAAAGATGGAGATCAAAGCTGCATCTGTCAGTCTGATGCCTAACTGTTAAAAACCACATACTTACAGTCACTTTGTGTTATTAGAAAACTTTCCTCACTTCATCTGGTGCTGCACGCACAGCGAGCCGCCGCCGCTGTTTTATCAAGTTATATCATAATCACAACAAACCACTTTGTATCTAAAAGTGGACTTCAAAGCTGAAGGGGGGATAATTTTGGCTCCGTCTTTATTCTATATTTCTCTGCTTCCCTATTCCTCTCTTTTTCCACACCATCTGTGCGTTCCCCCTTTTCCCAGTTTCCTTCCTCCTCCCTGATATTCTCCCTCTATTTTTTGTCATCTTTATTCCCTTCCCCCCCCCCACATTGACCACTTTCCTAATTTTTCTGCCCCTTTCAACCCTCCTCTCTCTCTATCTCTCCCCTCATCTCCGTCTCCTGCTCTCGCTCTCATGTCTCTGTGTTTCCTGTCTTTTCTGCAACCCTCCTCCCTGTCACATCTTGTTTTCCTCATCCTATCCTGTTTTAATCCCGCAGCTGCCCCCGCCCCCTTCGTGCACTAGAGTCACGCTATTGGAGGAAGCGGATGAATAGTGGCTGCTGAGTGACAGGTTATTCTGGGCCGACTGTGGAGGTAAACACGACGAGGTAATGGAGGTAAACGTCCGGTTTGATTGGGTTGCACATAAACAATAGACCAGTAAGATTTCTGTGAGTCACAAAACTGCCAAAACTACAGTAACTGAAGCCTGTTTCCATTCTGGTCAGACATCACTTCACCTATCACTTTGCTTGGCACTTGCTACTGCAGAGTTCATGCAACCTGTTTCACAACAATTATATTCCTGTAAAAATTAAATAACATTTTTACAGGAATATAAAAATATTTGCATGCATGAGCAGTTAAGCAAGTGTATGTGATAAAGTGGCCAATTTGTTTGCCAGTGTTGCTCTTACGGTCCATCTATCCATCGTTAGCTGCTTAACCAAGACCGGGTGACAGGGCACTTAGGGTCACTTTTCAAATAGCATAACAGTCCTCACCATCTTTTGCTGATGTCATACACATTTATCTGCCAGTAAAGTGAAATAGCAAAGATTAAACACAGACCTTGTCGACCTGGATGGATCTAGATGAAAATAAGCCTGCTGCAGGAGTTCATTGATACTCTTGATCCATTAACTTTGCTTGATCTTCCATAAAAAATCTTGATGTGTTTGACAGCAACTTCAAATCTGATAAACAAATTAACTCAACTGTCAAAACAAACTTTTTAGGTTAAGACTTATGGCAGGCCCAGTCTCTTTAAAGGTGTTATTCGTGCTTTTATTATCTGGATTACAAAGGTAGATTATTGCAATTGGCTGTTTATTGGTATTGAACAGTGTTCTCTTTGCAACTTGTATAGAAATGCAGCAGCTTGCCTACCAAAGGAAAAAAGAAAGTCTGACTTTGACACTTTGATCTTAGCTGTTGTTAAGCAAAATTTTAATATTTTTGTACACATTTTATTAGCTTTTTTTAAATGTTATACTGTTTTTATATATAATTTAATATACTTTACATTCCATTATCTTGTACTTTAAGACTTTTCAGCACTTTTGGTAAACTGTGGTTTGCTTTAAACGTGCTATTTAAATAACCAATAAATTGTCTTGACTGCATCATCAACAGTCACAACACACAGTAACAAACAAAAATAGATTTCTTATTAATGACATCAATTTATTTCCCTCAAAAATGAAGTTGACATCAATATCCTGCCTCTGTCTGAAGGTGTTAAGACTAACGGGCCACACACACCCCCACAGAGGAAGTGTGTGAGGCCCTGTCAGTCTGGCAGAGTCAAGACAAATCTGTGAAGGAAAAGAAATTTATTCACACTGTTGGCCAGAAACAACTTAATTCCTAAAAGTAGGAGTATCTGATCCAGACATGCACAAGTCTCTGCTGTAGCTGTTGGACCATTGACCTTATAAACAAAATGGATGTCGACTTCCTGAAGCAAAAATATACTGAATAGCCACCAGTGGGTGACTGGCAAAAACTACAGTGTGTGAATGGAAGTCTATGGGGAAATTTAAAGATTCTCCTGAGAAGTTAATGGTCTCAAGCACAAGTTTCAGGTTTTCAGCAGAACATAATGTCAATTCAATAATTTATGTTCCAATTTAGGTGAAAATTGACAATAACACAGCACATATATTTGCGCAAGGCCGTTTGGAATTTTGGAGGCTATGAAACAGTAGTTCACAGGTGCAACACAACCTCTTACCAATATCATGATGTTGATTGTTTTGAGGGTTTTGCGTGTAGGAAGACATTTCTGAAAATTATGTTGTTCTTACAGAAACATTTTAAGAATAAAAGAGAAAAGATCGTATTCGGAACGTTGAGCAAAGATATCACTTTACCTGGTCACCTTAATGTCTGAGGTCTTAAGGAAAAAGGGAACAAAGGTGACAGACAGAAATAATTCTGCTGTCTCCTCTGAAACTGACCCCAACACGGCCCGGGGTCAAAGGTCAAAGGATATGAGGTTGAATGGTGGAGAATGTGATACAAGGATAGAGAGAGAGTGGACAGGGAGACAGTTTTAGTTACTTAGGGAAAATAAGGAGACCTCTGGGCCTTCTCAGAGTGTTTATATAGTGGTGTTAGGATATCCTGCTACATGATGAAATCATTACGGATTTGTAGTCCTGCTCTGTGTGTGTGTGTGTGTGTGTGTGTGTGTGTGTGAGCATGCTTGTGTGCACATGCATCAAGGGTCAATACACTTTGTTGAAACAAACTAAAGGCAGTGAGTTATGCCTGCTGCAGTCTGGCAACTCAAAAAGAAAAAAAAAAGGAAACATTGTGTTATAAATCTATTTCTTAGATTTTATTTTATTTTCACACATCAGTGTCAAGTAGTTCTGACGGCAATGAAACAGTAACAAACCCATCATTTATTTAAGCATATCTGACAGTGTCCCTGTTCACCTGTATATTTTTGATTATTTGCATGCTCACTGTGCTTAGGTTTCTTGCACACAGTAGACCATATATATAAAGTGGACATAGTCTTACATCAACCATCTTAATTATTCTGATTCTGAGGCTTGCTCTCAGTCAAAATGCTTGCTGCTGGTGGAAACATAAGGGAAAGCTGTTTTTAAAGGGTTGTCTAATTAAATGTAAGCCCCTTTAAGTCAACAACAACATCTTAAGAATATGTTAATCTTTGTTAGCCTTTACTTTGCCATTAGACAGCCTTTTCCAACTAGGAAATTAAGTTTCTGCACTTCCACAACAACATCCATAGATCCATCCAGCTCTATGTGGAATTAAGCTGACATTGATTTTATCAGGTGAACCTTCTGCTGTTCTCTTCTCGCAAAGCACAGTCACCGCTGACATTTAGACTTCAAAAGACGTGAACTATCACTTTAAATATAAGTTCACATGAAGAAAAAAACATGAACTCTGTCACAAAATAAGATGTACCTTCCCTGAAAATTCAAATTTGATACAGCAGAACAAGAGTTACAAGCAAAATGCAATACAAGATGAAAGAATGAAAATTCCAATAAAAAAATAAAGTTAAAATGTATAAAGTTATTTAAAATAAAAAATGTTTAAAGGTGCTTTTCAGGTGATTTTATGTTTCACAAAGAAACAATTTTCCATCAGTGGCTGAATGTTTTTATTAAAAAAGAAAAAAAAAAGGAGCACATTCAAAATGAAAATTTCCTGCATCCGTGTTTTTCTTTCACTGAGTCGCTGAGAATCTTTGAGGTCGCTGCTCTAATGTTCTGTCTTTTCACTGTCTTAAGTGCATGTGGGTGTAGAGTGCTGCTGCTCAGACAATGCCAGGCACACTGGTACACTTCCCCGTCTAAGCAAAGGAGGAAATTTTACATTTGTCACCCTCATGTCCGTCTGCATTTATGTTTGTGTGTCGGGGGCCGTATGCTCCCCAGCATGTACAAGAAAAATGCAAAGAGTGGAGAGATGCCGAAAAGGCGAGAGCTACGACTTGTCCAACAATGAGCCTCGCTTCACGGGGAGGCTTAGTCATACAAACACAGAGTGAGAGGGGAAACAAGAATGAATGGGATGATGAAAGAAAGCCAGACTAAGATGCAGTGAGGGAAGAAATGTGCCACTCAGTGAGTTGTTGCATTTGTCCATAAATCAAAATCACACAAATACTGTAATACTGTATTACAATTAAGCTATTTATTTGTAGTTTGCATATAACCGTATGTATGTAACAGCTGGTTGGTTGAATTAAATAATTTATTTAATATTTATTTTTTTTATTTGACATGAACTTATATATGTAATTTCCAACATTTATCCACTTGTTAAAAATGAAAAAATAAAATAATAAATAATAAAATAATGAAAAAATATTAGATGAGAAGAATAGAGGGTGGATGATAAGATAAGTTTGTGAATAAAATCACTGTATGAATACTTTTTAAAAGAGATATAATAATTATAAGATATAATGCAAAATACAGAAACGAGTCGCTCAATAGCTGTGGGGAAAATGAGGTTTGCCTTTCAGCCATAATTTTAACTGATAGTTCAGTTTTTTTGAAGTATCCAGAGAGTCCCTTAAGGTTCGCTCTCAGTGTTGACACAAGCAAAAGCACGTTTTATCTGGGAAAGTTCACCTAATACCAAGTTTATGCTCCATGAATATTTTTGCTGCTTTATCTTGCTGAAAGACAGCCTTTTCCCATTGGAAACCAAAGTTTGTGTAAACAGGTTCCTCTCCTGCACCAAACACCACTGAGAAAATCAGCAATTTCACATCACAGCACGCAGGAGTTGTTGACCCACTGCTGCCTCCACCAATATGTTTAAATGTGTTATTTTGTGACTTTAGTGATTGAAATTCTTTGTTACTACTTACCCAAGTAACATAAATTTATTAAAATGAGGCGGCAGCAGACCAGCAGCTCCTGTGTCCCCATGTTAAAAAAATGCTTATTTTCTGTATGGACTTTGGTGCAGAAGAGAGAGTAGTTTACTAACCTCAGTTTACAGACAGAAAAAGCAGTTTAATGGTGAAATAAAGTAGCAATCATAGACTTTATTAGGGGAAGTTTTTGTTGTTCATTGAGAAACTCCATGTTTTCAATGAGAGTGAACCTTTGTATCTCAGATAAGCTCCTGGCACAGCAGCCACTATAATATCTGAAAACACTTATATTACTTTCCCTCTCTGTTGACAGAAAGTTCTAGAGTTTTGCAGATTTTAGCAATATTTTGAGTGAGGTTTTTAATACAGGATTTTAATACAAGATTTTTACAAATGAAAACCAAATGTGTGTATTTATGTATTTTTTTTTCTTTCCTTTTTACAGTCTTCTTAATTATTTAATAAACCCTATTTATTTATCTTGTAACAGTGTTGGAGGCTTGACCTCTACAGGTTTGGAACCAGTGGACCCAAATGTCATCCCACCACTGTCCCTTAGCAACAAAGTGCTGTGTAATCATAGAACTTTGTTTTATATACTTTTACTTTTTAATATTTATTTACATATAACTCACTGGGTGTCAGCAATTTAGAAAAAAAAGTATTTAATGTCCATTTGTGTCAGTGTTGAGTCTGTTATTATCTCACTTATTTCAACTTCTGTTTCAGATTTGTTATTATAGTTTTTTTTTTATAACATTAGACTTTATTTTTCATACAACGTTATGTTATTATAATTTTATGCAAAACTGCACAAAAATTAATATACAAAAGCGACTAACCATAAAACTAATGTTATTGTTAAACACACAATATAATGCAGCAGTGATGTGTATGCAGTGTTACTGGCACTGACGTTACTCTCCCTCACCAGCAGATGTCCCTGTAAGACTGTGAACACACTGCAGTTATGACGTCAGAGGGAGTGTGTAACAGGCCATTAAATCTATTTATTGGAGCTATTATTATGTAAATTTGGAATTTCTGAAGGCCTTACTTCAAATCTGTTGTACTGTCATTTCTGCGACTCTGTAGAAACAGAGAAACAGTTTCCTCGTCTCCTCTGTGTCTCTCCCCAACATGACAACATCCTAAAAAGTTTGACGAATGATACACTGCGAATTTAAGGAGACATATGTTCAGATCCAAGGCAGCGCGTACTGTATTTTTTTACATTTTTGTGACATTTGTAAGTGATTTGTCTGTAAAGTCAGAGTGTTAGCAGGTGAAAACATTTGGACTACAGGCAGATAAAGAGATGACGCTGTAACACACCATGTGGCAGCTTTAAACACTGTAAAGGTCACTGTAATACATGAGGCACAGACTGTCTTATATGCTTCTCTGTGCAGCTCCAGCAGACGGTCTCTCAGTGTAAACATGGCTGCCAGTGGGAACACCACACAATTTGGCTATTTAAAGTTATATTATGTTACATTTCAGAGGATTTAATATAGAAATGTAATGTAATACTCATACGTATGTTTGTATAATCTCTAAATGTGCTTTTAATTTGTTTCACATTTTGCACTGGGCTGTTTAATTGCTTTAGAATAAAAATTCATTTGTTTTTTTGGTGCCAAAGAATAGACCTTTTATATGTACTGTAGGCATGAGGGTCTTGCTTTGCATAGGTAGCCATCTTGCCCTGCCATGTTTATACAGAAGATCAAATGGACAACCCACCAGTGTGTGGGTTTCGCATTTTGAAGCAGAAGATTACTATGTAAAAAAAAGAGGAAAGACATAATTTCTACAATGCAAAGACCTTAGTTCTGTGACATGTCTTCCATTAGATGGACATTTTGACTTCATACTGCTTTAAAACAGCAGTGTGTTATGGATGTTATTAGTCTGCCTCTGTCTAGTTTGTGTGATCAGAAATAGTGTTATATGTATGCTGCATCCTTCTTAGCCAATTTATTTGAGCAGTGGAATTCACTTCTGTTTGCAGTTGTTTCGCTTTACGAGCACAATGTTGCTGTTGCCTCTGTGTATCTTAACATAAAACAAGTCACTTCCTGTGTGCGGGCGTGGAAATATCACTAAGCAACACCTGTATACTGAGAAATACAGAGAGGGTTGTGTGAAGCGAACAGGCTTAATCGGCATTTTTCAAACTCATTATACAATTTTTTGGATGTAGCAGACATTACACTTAAAGGTTACCCACTACAGCTTTAACAAAAAAAAGACTCACTTGTGAAATCTTAAAGACTGTGAATCAAACTTTTTTTTATATATACATAAAGGTGCCAGTGTTATGAAATCAGTTCTAGTGAATCCCTTGCAGAATAAATTGTATTTGGCCAATATGACAAATCTTCATTCGTCCAAATAAAATAACAGTCAGCTTCAAAAACAGGCATGACCTTTTTTTTTTTTCTCTTTTTACAACATCACACAACCAACACACAGGCTTTGTTGTTGTGTTTATTTCCATATATTAGTTCCATGTTGCAGTGAAGGCAGAAATGTCAGCCATCAGAAGATACTGTAAATGTCAAGGGTCAGATGGGCCTCACCCGTCCTCACCCACGCCTTGATATCTTCATTTCTTCACTCCCTCACCTTCCTATCCCTCAAACCCAGACACCCCCTGTGCAGCTTTGGCCCCAATCCTCCTGGAACATTAAAACTCTTTAAAAATCTCCTCCTCCCACTGCCCACCTCCCCCCACTATCGACCGCTTCTAGTCTCTGCCAGTCATTCACACATTTACATATACAATAGCAGTTGGCATTAGCTCAGATAAAGAACAGGAATAAACATAATTTGTAATCTTTTGTTGCCACCTGAAGTGGTCATGAACCTGTGGTTTTAAATAACAGAAATATCTGCAGCGTATGTCGTGTGACAGTCCTTCTGCTAAGCCTCGGCGCCGCAGGGTTTTACTCCTTATTTAGGTCATCAGACGTCTCCCAGCATTTTAAAAAATGAAACAGAGGATGAAAGGAATCGGGGATCAACGTCATTAGGGAGCATGGCCATGTAGGACATGGAGGATCAATGGATACAGGGGAAAAAACACTGAGTGACAGCACTTATTTTTTGGCATAATTGATCATTCATTCATTATTTTTCTTCTGCTTTATCCTCCACATGAGGCCCCAACATGCATTTAAACAACCATTCACTCTCACACTCAAACCTACGTTCAACTGAGAGTGCCCATTCAACCTCAGCATGTTTTCACGAAGCCAGAGAACATGCTAACTCCACACTGAAAGGCCCTCTTCTTTTTTGCTGTAAGGCAACAGTGCTAGCCACTACTCTGCCGTGTGGCCCACCAATTATTTCTTATCACTTTCCTACATAATATAAACTAAGTAATCCAAATGAGAACTAGACTTCTGCTCCTCTTTATACTCTCTTTCCAGTGTTGGGGGAATCTGGCACATAATGGGAGACACATTTATTGGCGAAATTACATGTTGCAGGTGTGTTGGTGAACCTATGTCGCCTTCAGTTTGCATCAAAACCCGAAAGATGTTTCAGTTTGTCCATTTTGCGCTACTGTAAAAAACATGGCGGTACAAAATTGCAGTCCCTGTACAGTACTCCTGAAATATATGAGCGATTATTGAGTAAAGGTAAACAATCAGGTGATTCTACTCTTATAAAATAATTGTAATAAGTTTATCTTCATTTTTTGACAAATGAAAATAATTTCAATTAAATATCATGCACTGGACCTTCTTTCTAACTCTCCATTTAATACCCCAGCTGAGCTATCCACTGTTCTATAAATGAGCACATCAGATCGATAGACAGTAGGGAAAAATACTATATATTCTGTTAGTTAATTCATTAAATTAAACTTTAGTAACAAGTCGTTATGGTCTAAACTCTTCAGCATGTTTCTTCATCTCAAAACCAGAATAATGCTGCCATAAAATATGAACATACACAGAAGTTAGGAAGAGGAACTCTGAATCTGAATTTCACTTTTTTAATGATGTGAGGAATAGGAATGATTCCTGGATAGGGTCCAGTGATGAGAAGAAAGAAAAAGGAGAGAGGATATGATGTGACAGACTGAGTTTGAATGAGACAGGAAGAGGAATGCTCATGATGGAGACAGAGAGAGAGAGGACAGTCTGTTATGTAACAGTGTTATAAGACGGAAAGAAGAGAGCAGGACAGTGATGGCGGATAAATGAAGAGGACAAGCTGTAAAGGAAGCTGACTCCTCCTCCTTATGATAATGATCATGATAATGATGATAACGCACACGAAGCCACACCCTCTGAGTCATCATTAACTGCTGCTGAGATGATGTTTTACTTTTTGTGTCATCAGTCCAGAGTGTTTATTTGAACTTGTGTATTATCTCACTATTACAGCTACACATAGATTAGTAGTGGTACTAATACAGAGTCACAGACACCATGATTCACAATCGAAACCACTTACCATATCTGAAAACCCAAACAAGTGGTCTGAAACTCTTGCGGCCCTTCGGTTGATTTCATGTGTCCCACAACTTAAATGTTTGTTTTTAATTTTCGATCATGAACTATATATTGCTATGTATCAAAACAAACACTTTTATTTTTGAAATTATGTAAAAAAATATACATCATCATAAATGTTGTTATTGCTATATCCTGATGTAATATTGTGATATAGATTAGGCCCCCCACTGAACAGATGTTTTTACCCACATAGTTGGACTTTTTTCCACTTGAGCACCCCCTCCTGACCAGACTTGAAGCTCCTGTGGCCCCCAGGTCATTTGAGTGTGAGGCCCCTGCCCTAAACCAGTGTATGTGGGTATCTAGGCATATTATTTGTTGATTCAGTTTAGTGTAAAGTATTCAAATTGTTGTGATAAAAGTTAGTGCATCTACTGCCCTCTCTGGTCAAACACCAGCTATTGCATTCAGATTTTGCCATTGGTTTTCTTAGTCCACACGTGCGTCACTAGAACACTCTTTTATGACCATAATGTCCAATCAGTGCAAGGCTCATTGTCCCAGACTCCTCCCCCTTTTATAAACGCTGGAGCTGTTGCTCCATCACCTTTCTCTCTGCAGTGTCAGCGGTTGAGAGGCTCAACTCACACAGTTGCAACTTGGTGTCACATTTCACTACCAAGCCACGCCCCCTGCACTGCTCCCCACTATCCCTCCTTCACTTCTCCTTTACCTTTTATAAATTATTAATTTCTGGACATGTCGCCAATATGTGTAATGTGTCTGAAGTTAAAGTTACTGAACTAACACTTTCTGACATTCTTAGTTTTTGTCATGAAACTGATCTCTGTCTTAATCATTTTAGGATCAACAATCTCCACATCTACATTAACTAATCTATATTTATTACTCTCATATGTTCTGATCAGAGCAGCAGCAGCAACAACAACAATAACAAAAAAATTATATTCACATCTGGCAGAAAACGGAGGAATCTGTAATGAAAATGTCGTGGAGACTTATGATGTAACTGAGTCTTTCACTTTCACTTTTTCTACCTTTCTTTATTTCTTTATGTTGGGGGGAGGGGATCTATGGGATTATTTGTATTTGTATGTTAGAGATGGCATTATTTATTTCTTTTCTCTAATGAGGAAAAGAATAATAAAAGTATTATTCACAGTCACTTGTTGCAAAACACCATGACAAACATACATGTATTCTTATTTTTGTGGACTAATACTAATTCTAATTCATCAGGGCAGCGGCTGACACGTGACCAAGAATCCCTTGAATATAGAGGACATCTGTCATTTTACTGTGTATGTTTGTTTACTGGGTTTATGTGCTCGTGTTTACACACTGTGTGATATTTGTGAGATTACAGCAACCCCCCCACCCCACCCCCACCACCACCACCACCACCAAATCAAATGGGAAATATAATCCCGTATAATCCTATAGAAACCTCTGCCTCTTCAGCAGTCACTCCGTCATCCAATTCAGTGAGCCTTATTTATAAGACAGTCAATGTCAGGTCAAATTAGTTAAGGCTGTTAAAAATGAAATCTTTCTCTCTTCTTTTTAACTGGATCTGCAGCAAAAGTAACAGGGCAAAACCTAAATGTAGTATGTTTGATAATGGATTTTTATTTTTGTGGCCCTGAGGGTCATGTACAGGAACTTTTTAAATAAATGTATTATACAGCGATTATTTTTATTGATTTATACAGTTGCACCTGTTCTAGTGTCTTATCTAATGTATTTTTAAATATTGTTTAAAAATATTTTTACTGGCCTACTGGCTTCTCTTTGGTTTTTTTGCTCCTCTGCTTCTGATTGGCTGAGCCGGTAGTTGAAGGGGGCGTGGCCTGTGTCCGGGTCTTGGTACCAGTCTGCTTGGTAAAGCAGTGGAAGGTGGGGAGATTTTTATTTCACCATCACTTTCTCTGACTCTCTGTCTCTCTCTCACACACACACTGACTCACACGCGCACACGCGCGCGCACACACACAGATAGAGTCAGTGAGAGGAACGGGACGCAGTCAAACGGTGAGTACAGCCTACGTTGTATCACATTTATGATGTGTCACCGCGTGACCATCGCTGTCGACGGTATCCTCGCGCTGCACCGCGGAGCCTCTCCATCGTTTATGAGTGGAGGATGAATTATGTTGACCGTGTCATGATGAAGTGCTGCGTGCGTGGATGTGGGCCTGTGCCGTGGGCCTGTGCTGCATTAATGTGCTCCACTAGCATCACAGTGATAGAGGATAGTGGGCGTGTGATGGGTGAGGAATGTGGGGGGGGGGACGATTGTTGGGGGGGGCAGTGTCTCATGCAGTGGTCTGTGGATCCGTTTCTCTTTGTTATGTTGGTGCCGCAGTCAGGCTGGTTCTCTTCAGTCCCACAGACACCAGAATCCTCCTCCATGTGATTCTCCTCATCACTGATGACCACAGCTCACCTCCTTATAAGTTCACCTCTTTAAGCTGGACGTTAATATCCCTGCATATGAGTGACCTGCAGTGACCTGTGACACTGATAATGACTGATCGACTTGTGTGCTTGTGGTGGTTGTTATTAAAGGTTTGGTCGGTGGCAGACAGCTGCAGGTCCACAGCCTCAAGGCCTCCTTAGGTAAAAGAAGAAGAAATGAAATCAAACTCTCACCGCACATTAACACAGCTGTGACGGGTCCACGGTGCAAAATTAAGCACGATATTTTCATAGTATGCACGGAGAGGTTTTTTGTTGCAAAATTGTGACTGTTTCCAAGATACAATATTTATTATTATTGTATCTTGTGATAGTCTCCCTTGTATGATTATTTATTACAATATTCTGATCATACCCACTTTATGATATTTATTGCTATAGTGTGTTTGTAGCCACAGTACGATATTTATTGCCATATTGTGATAGTATCTATGTCGTGATATTTATTGTTGTCTTGTTGTAGTATAGAGTATTTATGACAATATTTTCATAGTATCTAATGTTTTGATAGTACTGATATGACATTTATTGTGGTCTTATGATTATATGAACATTTTGATATTTATCACGATATTGTGATAGTATCCATGGTACGATATGTACTGTGATCTTGATATAGTATCCAGTATTTATTATGGTATTTTGATGGTGTACATGGTAGATATTTTTTGCGATATTATGATAGTAATACATCTCAGTAAAGCTGAGTGGCAAGCTCGAGCAGCATGTTTTTTGTTTTGTTTTTTTGAGGGTGAGTGCTCTTCCTAATACAATCAGAACCGATACCTAGAGCACGCAAATGCACCCCCTAGTGGTTGGATGTATTAGGCAATTAGGGAATAAGTGTCTTGCCCAGGGGGACACAGGGTGCCCCTGTGTGCTTGGGTTTTCACTGGGGTCTCCAGTTTCCTCCCACAGTCCAAAAACATGCAGATTTGGGGATTAGGCTAATTGGACTCTCTAAATTAACCGTAATGGTTGTTTGTCTCTATGTGGCCCTGCAATAAACAGGCAACCTGTCCAGGGTATACCCCTCCTCCTGCCCCATGTCAGCCGGAGCTAGGCACCAGCGCCCCCCTTTATCAGTGGAGGATAGAAAATGGTAGAAAATGACTGACTTAGTCTTGCCCAGACTTGAGAAGTCTAGAGCCTTAACATTGGCAGATGACCTGGTCTACCTCTGAGTCACAGCCATTTGGTTTCTCTGTGTAACTCTGGCTTTTGTGTCTTTGAAAAGAACTGGAAAAAAGTGTTTGACTAAACTATGTCCATGACAGGATTTTATAATTTGACTCTTGTGTGTTTAGTAACCCTCTCAATACAAAATGGCTGTAGGTCTTTGGCCATTGATGCATGTTGTGATCTCTTAGGCTGTACATCCATACTATAACATTTTAATTTGTAAACTGCATTTTCAGATAAAAACAGTCTGCCTCCAGATGAGCCGTTCATTCTCTCCTCTGTCATCAATTGCTTATTTTCATAAAGCATTATGAACAAGAAGCAACAACAAAGGTGCAACAAAAAGTAAAAGTAAGCGTTAACAGAGGTTTTTATATATGAGCCAATAGATTGGCTGATAATATTCAGGTAAGAAGGAAATGCTGGAGGCAACTGTGCCATTGTTTTCAAAGGTCTCTACTTTTCCCCAGTTTTCAAACAAAACAGTTTCAGCAATGTTTTGTAATTTCAGAGCTCTAAATTGCCATAGCGGTGTAGACAGCAGGTGTATCATGAGGAGAATTTATGTGATGTTTAATGAAAATGTGGCATGGATGAAACCTTAAGTACTGTTATTGTGAAGTGGGGCTGTAGTCACTTCCTTGAAAGTCTTTTGACTGCAAATTGCATCTTCTCAAATCTTTTTTGGGTGATGATTTCCAAAGTAACTTCTTATTTAACTTAAATTTCCCAATGTGTATGTCTTTACAGTGTAGGAATATCTGCTTGTTTTTTTGTTTGTCCATCACCTTTTCCACTGAAACAATGTTTTATACACGTCAGATTTGAAAGAAATTGGACACCAATAATCTCAAAGTCATCCTTTCTCTCTCTTACATCCAAGCTATGGTCTCTGTCCTCCAGCGTCCACCATTTTCATTATAATAGATCTCTAGGGGCAATGAGTGGAGTGCAAAGGATGATGGGAACACATGAGACGAAGGTTTCTATAATTCCCACTTCACGCTCTGTTTCGCTGCTGAACTGAAACAAAACTACAGTTTTGGTCTGGTAGACCTGTCATTTTATACATTCACAGGATTACAGAGGTATCAAGGCAATTTTGCTATCACAATATTGTGAAATTTACAATACTGTTACATTCATAATAGGGAATAAGCCTGCTATTATACAGTGATACCCCACCCCCCACTCGTCCACTGTATACACACACACTGCATCCTCTGTCTCCTTGTGGATTAGCACACATTGTTCCATCAATGCTCATGTCCTCCTCTCTCTCTCTCTGTGTGTTAGTTTTTGTGGTTGTGTGGATGATAAATGCACTTTGGATTCATCAATTAAACGGACCACCACTTGACAGAAATGCTGTCGAGCATTTTAGCTCCTCCCCTTAAATGCCTCCTTAAAGCAGAGCTGGTGGTAAAGTTTAAGTAAACATTGTAGTATGTGTCCTAAATCCCCCAGCCCGTCCCCGCGCTTCAGTGATGATGCAACATCGAGATATTTTCAGCCAAGACACATGGCTGCAGCGTTACATAAAATGCGCACATGGCTGATACATGCTGTATTTCCTTAAAATTCACCTGTCATGTTCTCGGAAAAGTCTGTGTGTGAAGAGGAATGTGTGACATGGCTGTGATGCTTTGTGTTTGGTTGCCCCTGTTTTTGTATCCGGCAGAGTTGAAGAGGTCACGCTCTTTGTTTGTGTGCCTTTTTTGTGGTTGTTGGATATTCTCTTGTTTTTCATCCTGTTGCCCCTTTACTGTCACAGTGGATTGAGAATGTTGACTTTTGTGAATGTTGACTGTTACGTATCTGACTTTTAACATAATATTTCAGCAGAAAATAGGCGTAGTCTGTAGCCATTCAATTTGCAGTACAGTACATACAAATTACAGTACCCAGAATACAGTATACAAATTAATCTGCATCATATTTTTTAAATGTATCATTTTGTATGCATTATTTTCATAATAGATTAATTGAGAACTTGTTTGTTAATTCTCAAATGCCTTGTTTTGTCCCAAAACCAAAATGACTGATTTTAATATATATTTATTTTGTTATATGGAGCACAGAAGCCATAAAATATTAAAATTTAAGAGGCTGAAAAATCAGAAAGCTTGTTTTTAATAATTTAAAAAAACAAAAAAAAAAACATTTGGTTTGGAAAAGTGAGTTGTTAAAAAAAACTTTGGTACCACACTAAACAAAATAAGATGAAGTGGTTAATATGACTACGACTTGTAAATACCAGTCCGGTGATATTAACACAAGAGCAGATGACAGCAGTCATGAGACCACCAGACAATCATCCCATCATCAGACAGCCACACCATTGATCTTTCGGACAATCAGTCACAACCTCCACCCCATAAACATAGGATTTAGCAACATCTGTTGAAGATGCATGTTGCAGCTGAATATCTATCACACCCTTCCCTTGCAAGTATGAAGGAGAAGGTGTGTTAGCCTTTAGTTTTCATTAAAACTCAAATGGTGTATGGTTTGTAGTCAGTACAAACAATTCAGCACTAAAATAGGATTTAATCTAAATCTGTACTGTTTGTTCTTTGGCTGATCATGATCAACAACATCAGATACCGTGAATCCTTACTGTGAAGTGTGATGACGTGTCAGCAGTGATCTGACCTACTGTTTGTACTTATATATGTCACCTCTTTAGGACCTTTTCTGGCATAAACACTGCCCTTGTCAGGACCAGTGGTCCTCATGGAGACCATAACCTGGTCCTAATGAGGTAGAACCTAATTTCTGAGAAAGTGGTTAAGGTTTGAATTGTGGTTAGACATTAACTAGTTATGGTTAAGGTCAGGATGAATGGAAGTCAATGCAGTGTCTTATAGAAGAATAGCTGTGCAAACCTGTGTGTGTGTTTGTGTGTGTGGGAGAGTGAGGAACTGCTGAGTCACCATGACAACAGGGTGGGCAGTCATGACAGGATTTTTGGTGCCATATTCGGTGCAATAAACCTGAAGCGAATTGAGATTTTGCTGTGTATATGTTTTATCTGTGTTACACTAATTAGGGTGATAGTTAATATAGTGTCAACCCCAGTATATAATCTATTCCCATCCTCCTATTGCATCTCATGGCATCAGAATCCAATGTGTGTCATAGCTGGTTTAATCAACAGCCACGGAAGCAGACGAGAAAAGAAGAAAATCAAGAGGGAAGTGCCCCTTGAAAAGATGTAAACAGATCTGACAGACTTTCAGAGTCGATCCGTGAACTCAATAATGGACTCTCGGACTCATTCACGCTGTCTAGATGTTAAGCTCTTAACTTAAATTTGCCACTCATTTACGTCTGCCACCCTTTTCATCTGTTGACTGGTACAGTCTGTCATTCTGGGACAGAGGTCATTTTCTCTAAAAGATTCAGATGAAATTAAAGCTACACAGCGTGAGTTACAGCAGCCCCTGCAGCTATAACTGTTGACCAGTCTGTTAAGTTAAAATGGAGTTTTCAAAATGGTGGTCACTTACTGAAAACAAACCCCCACTGAACTGACCCACTCAGTGAACAAGGATACTACAAATTTTGTATGCAATTCTTCATATTAGCACTGGTTGCTCCTTAACTGTGTAGTGATGAAAGTTATCTCACTCACATTCACAGTTGTTTTTGACTTTACAAACATCTAATTGAATTGGAGAGAGAAAGTACCAATAGCTGCTAAGATAAGCGCTAGGCTAGGATAACCATAATATGTGATTATATGTGTAACACGGTGAGGTAACGACAGTGTCGCTAACAGAGGTTGACTACTGTTATGAAACCTTTTAAAAAAATGTGTCTACTGATATTAAAAGCTATTAAAAGCACCTAGTAAAACAAAAAGTGACACATTTGCTGCTCTTAAAGGGTCACAGCACCTGTTTAGTGTCTGAAGTGATGTCATGTGCGATTGTTGTGAAGGATTATTTTCCTCTGTGGTGGCCTTTTTCCCCACACTGGTGTTATATTTTTCCAGTTACAGCAACAGCCCTAGACCTTCCAACTTCCATGGTATGTTTGAGGATTACCATTTGGCTTTGACTTGGTTCAGGTAACTTTTAAGTTTACGTTATTGGTCAAGGAGGGTTGGGGTTGGGTAGTTAGTTGGTGCAGGTGTGTCCCATTTACATCAGAAGTTGGAACCAAGGGTGACTTCACCTCCAACCATGTTCTAGATCAGAAGTTGTGAAAAAAACATGGGCGCAACACAGTAACATGTACTGGAACATTCACAGGGAATGCACCTTGTCCTTACAGAGACAAAAGTCCATGCGTATGTGTGTTTCTATATTTGCGTGAAAAAAGTGTCAGTGTTTTGGAGAACGAGATTATTGGCAAGAGAGGAAGGGCTGGGGGATGTTGGAGCCGGGGATTGTGGGTACAGAGATGGTCTTTAATCCCTCGGAGAGCAACAGCTGTTTAACTCCTTCTCCTCAGCATCATCTTCTCTTTTTGTCATTCTGACACAGGTTTTCACTTACATTGTTACGGAGTATCCCAGTGGTTACGTTCAGTTTTGTAATGTTTGGTAACTTGCCTTGTCTGACAACATTGGAGCAGGACAGTGCTGCTGCTGTTACATTCATGAAAAATAAATACTTTGATGAATTAATGCACCCAATGGAATTGATATGATTTGTATTCAGTCCTAATTCTGCTTTGTATTGTATTGTATTGTACCTACCTCTTGAGGCACTCTAAGAAGGAAAAAAACTGCACCTGGAGAAAAGTTTGTCATAATGTTCATTAAAATGTAAAACAAAATCATGTTATTGACTAAATGGAGCAGGCCTAATGCCCAAGAAATAACAAACAGCAGAGGACTCAGTCTGCTGCTGAATATTGTAGCTTATGAAATGTCTCCAGTCAAGCGGTAAATGTTGAATAATAGACCAGGAGGGTAATGGAGGTTAGGAAGCTGGTGTCTAGGATTAGTTCATTTTCTTATCGAAGATGAAATAAGATGAGATAGATGAAATTATTGACTGCATATTGTGATTGTGAGTGTGAGTGTTTGCGTGTGTTTGGTACAGTTACAAGACAATGACAGCTTGTTCGCTGGGAGGATGGATGCAGGGACAAACAAACCGAGGACAGAGTGAAAGGAAAGTTTGTTCAGGGATCTTGCTGTGTAAGTGTTTGTTACAGCAGTACACGTTGGATATCTGTTTCATGTTAGAGTCGTATTGAGAGTTTTCACAGCTTTGCCAGCAAAACAGACACTAAATACATGTATTTCATGAAATTTAATTATCCTGAACATGTTTTCGTGTGGATGTTTGCGACACATACTGTGGGCATGTGAAGCAGAGTGGGGAAAAAATGGAAAGAATCATAAAAGTAACGTCACTTGATTCTCCCTTTTCTCTGCAGTAACAGGACTATGGACCTGAGCCTGCGAGATGCTCTGGGCGGGGGTGGAGGTGGGGTCTCAGGCGGGGCCCCTGCTGAGGCCCTGCTGAAGAGAGACTTCATAGCCTCTCTGGAGAAAGAAAAATATGACGACAAAGTGGGAGAGACGGTCGCTAAGAGTGAATACCGACCCTTAATTGATGGAAAGGACACCAAGAGTGGTATGTAACATCCTCATCAGTAGCCACTGTAAATGATCTGTGTCTTTACAGCATTAGTCTAGTCTTGATGACACTTCAAAGTTTCTTTTCACTACAGTTTTTTTTGCCAGTCACCCATTCATAACCACTCACACAGTCATACAGGGGACATGCTCTATATGCAGCACTTTTTCTGTAGCACATCTGTCACATCCATTCATACGCTGATGGAACATCAGGAGCGACTAAGGGTTAGGTGTCCTGTGCAAGACACAGACACACACACAAAGCTATTCTAAGACACTGCAATGACATCATAAATCCTTGACCAGTTAATGTCTAACCCTAACACTAACCTAACCACAATTCAAATAGCCCTAAAAGTTCCTCAGAAATGAGGTTCTGCCTCATTAGGACCAGGTTTTGGTCTCCATGGGGACTACTGGTCTATGCCAAAAAAATGTTCCTAAAGGGGTTATAAATTCCAAAGCTGTTAAAGGTGGCCTCTCTAAAGAATCTAAACTATAAACTATAAATATATAACTATAAATCTTATTCTGGTTCAAAATTCTGTTTTTTCATACTATTGATGTATTGACTATAAATGTAAAATGTAGAGTGTAATAAAACATGACATGACACTGAACAAAGATGGCACATACTGTAAGACTCTGTTGCGTGTGATCCACTTGCCTGTCGTGTCCTCTCACATGCAGTAGCTGTTGATATGCCAGTGCACAGTTGGTATGATGATGATCACCAATAGCAGGTACACACACACACTGTGTAAGAGCTCACCTATTTAAAAACACTGGTGTCTCCACTGGCCTGAAGACTGAATTGTGTGTATGCGTGTGTGTGTGTGCTGGGAGCAGCTGTTTTACCACAGGCTTTCTCACATGCTTTCATATCAGTCCTCCTCAAACACAACACTGAAATTATACTCCCGACACACAAGTGATGAGACTTTAACCAAGGGGCCAAAGGTGGAGCCTCTGAAGGATCCTCTCTGAATCTGCTGTACCTCTGCAACAGAACTAGAGTTAGGTCATTTGATACTTCAGCTGAGAAAAAGACACTGTGAGTGACCTGCTCTGTGTTGGTCCGTCTTGCTCTCTTGGCCTCTTATATAGATGGACATTAGAAAATAAAAAATAAAAAAAATTGCAGCTCTTTCCACTTGTTATTTGATTATGTTTTTACACAAAGTAGAACCAGTTCAGGATTTATTGAGCTCATAAAGGCACAGAGCTGCCTTTTATATGTGTTTCCCAAATCTCAACATGACAATGCCTTGTTTAAATCCAAAGATATTCAGTTTACTGTCCTGGAGAAGGAAAAAAGCAGAACATTTTCAGAAGTTGAAATCATTCAAATAGGTGGTGCTTAATCTAGTAGTTGATTATTAATCAATTAAATTATTAGCTTTTTAAGCTGCTAGTGCAATAATGTATCCTATCACTGCAGCTTCTTAAACACATTTGTTACCTGTCTAATTGTAAGCTTAAGTGATTTCTCTGCGTTTTGCAGCCATTTTAAGAGTTTACAGCTGATTTTGTTTCGTAATTATTACGATGACATTAACAACTGCAATTATTCTGGATTAATTCAAGCTCAGACACACAGACTTCCAACCACCTACTGAAAACAGCCAGCTAAGGTTCAACCAAAAACAGCTGGAGTAATACAGTACACATTACATCACTTGCATAAATACTATGAACAGAATGCATTAGACAGAGTCCTGTAAATGATTTAGTAACTCATTTGCTCAAAATGGTTCCACATATCAGCATTGATTCACCTGCTTCACCTGCTTCCATTTCTCAACCTGAAAGACTGTGACCTGCCAACAGTAGAATGTGTGACTTGTAGCATCGGATGCAATAAAATCTGTATCATATGGCATTAAAAGATAATTTGGCTACCACACTCTTTATTTTATTTTTCTCACTCATCATATTATATTGGCATAGATGATGTGGGGAAGTGCCAACATTACAAGAACATGATACTGGATTTAGAATGCAAGTAGTGACTGTTTTCAGTGGCATTTAATCTCAGGGTCAATCTAAAAAGTTGAGAATTTTCATATTTCAGCAAGAGAAATCATTATTCAGTCTTTTTGATGAAGTTTTTGGGCATTTTTGTGTATATATCCAAAGTAGCTTGAAGGTAAAAATGATCTTTGTGCTGCTGAAGGTCATGGAATATAACGAGTGACAGTGAAACACAGGCTGCACGGTTGTCCTTTTGTAGACTTTAAAAAAATAACATGCTCTTACTTTAACATGATGGATGGTAGATAAACAGTGGATACCAGCAGGGATGTCCAATGTAATAAGTCGCTTTCGTGAAACGTCAGCATCACCATCTTTGGAACAGTGAGTCGGTCACATTTATGCTGAATAAGCACATCAGCAGTTTTCTTTTTCGTTCGAAGATGTTGATATATATAATATATAACATTATATATATTCATATATAATGTATGAAACTATTTGCCAAAATATAACATTCAAAAGTTTTATAGAATGCTCAAATATAAAATTTCTCAAGTGTAGCAGAAAAGTAAAAAAAGGATATAGTAATTTTTTTCAGGAAGGCCAGGCTGCAGAATCAGTATAGTACAATTCTGGAACACATGATTGAGGAAACTAATGGTTGGGGGTCATTTAATACTTTTAAAAATAAAGTATTTTGCCAACATGTGATGCAGCTGCTTCAATGACCAATGTGTCGTGGCTATTGTGGCAGAATGGAAGCAGAACATACAAAAAGAAAAGACCAGGTCGATCTTTAAAGATGTTAAGGTAGTTACACTTTTATGTCATTAATTCCAGTTTCCTCTTAGTAGTGACTCAATAAATTTTTAGGTCACTGCTTGAGTTATAATGTCGTGCTTAACAAGTTGTAAACTCTGCAACAAGTAGAAGTAGAAACTACGGTGTTCACCTGGCTGCTGTGTTTATGATACTGCTGTTTGGAGCTAGAGCCAGTAAATTTGACCCATAGTAAATGCTGATGCCACTGTCATTGCACACAAAAGCCAGATATTCAATTCAATTCAATTTTATTTGTATAGCGCCAAATCACAACATACATTATCTCAAGGCACTGTACATAATAAGGCCAAAACCTTTACAATATTACAGAGAGAAAAGAAACCCAACAGTTCACACAATGAGCCAGCACTAGGCATCAGTGGAGAGGAAAAACTCCCTTTTAACAGGAAGAAATCTCTGACAGACTCAAAGATGTGTGGTCATCGGCCTCGACCGGTTGGGGTGAGAGGAAAGTGGGGGACAGAGGAGAGGTGGGGGACAGAAAGGGGGGAGAGAAAGAAAAAGAGGGAGGTGAGGGAGAGACAGAAGAGAGAGACCAGGAGCAAATATACAACAGTTGTATCAAGTTTAGAGTCAGTTATGTCATGTTTATAGAACTACAGTGTCATTTATACAAGCAGCAGCAAACATATTAGCAGATTATTTGAAAGCATAACTTTGCAAGTTTTGCATTTTTTGTCTGTGGAGCTCCTCCCACAGTTTAGGAGTACAGGAGTACATATTTTTATGACACCAGCAGAAACATCCATCCAGTGTCTACTGCTTCATCCTCATGGTTGTAAAAACTCACCCCCTCCATTCCTCTCTCCTGGTCTGGAGCATTTGTTTTCAATGGAGCTAGCAAACTCTCTCTTGATTCCCCTGACAACGTTTTTCTCTGCTTCTTTTTCGCCAACTCTGCCATAATGAACATCTTAAAATAACTTGTTCTTATAGCCAGAACTTGGCCAGGGTGTGTATGTATAATGCCATAAAGCAATTTTGTGACTTTGCGATACCTCCTGAGGACTCCAGCTTGGCGGGCCTGATCTTGTGAGGCTGGTTTTCCACTAACAGACAGAATGTGTAACCATCACAATGACTCCAAAGCTCTTAAATTAGGGTAAAAGTCCCGCATAAGTCTGCTTTAATCCTAATTGTAGATGCCAAATTAATGGTTAAATGATAAAAGCTTGTTTGAGAGCAGTTTCTCCAGAGGTGGCACCATTTTTTCAGTCCTTCATTCTGGATGCGCATCATCTAGTGGCCATGGGACTTCATTGTTATTATAGAGCATCTGCAGATTGTTGTTATCGTCATAATGGCTGTCAGAACCACAGCACTGTCCTTCTGTCAGCTTCCTTCCACTTCACACAGCAAACACTAATTATCATTCCAGAAAATGTGAATCTGTTGGCTTCACTGTCTGTCTTCAGCCTTGCCTTTCAGGACCAAGGACAGATCCATACTGGAAAGAGAAAATATACTGCACATAATGAAAATGTGTTACATTCAGTAGATCCAGTCAGATTATATTTCCCAGTATCCACATCTATATCCTGGGGTGTTAACGCCATAATTTTACAGGAAAATATTTTATATTTTGCTCAATTATCTTTATCTCTGAGCTATGATCATTGACTACGTTTACAATTAATATTTTATGTTCAAAACCTAGGATATTAAAGGTACAATAGGGAGGATTTCTGATCAATAATTCCATAATAACCTCTTAGCATAAGTTAAATGAATTGATATAAGATAGAGAACCACACCCCTGCTTCTCCTCCCGGCTTTGGTTATACAACTGTCTTAATCATTTTATTAATCATGATTTGTATGATAAAATCAATGTAGTGGTTACTACCATGGTTAAAACGTGACCATTTTCTGAACTGTAGACTAACCACCCACAACAATGGAAGAAAAATAGAAACATCTCAGAGAGAGGCATGTAAATATGAAATCTACGGTGATTTGGATAAAAGGTGGAAGCACGATGGAAACGCTGACACTGAAATATGTAAGAGTGAGGGGAGTGACAGAGAGCTGTGTCTGTGGGTGTTTTCCATTCTGTTAATTTATGCGTCCTCCCTCCCTCCCTCCCACCCTCACTTTCTCATCGGTGACCCAGAAAACTGATCTCCCTCCTCCATAATCAAAGATATTCCAATCCCTTCAATGAGCCTCAGAGGAGATGAAGAGAGAGGGGAGAACTCTCTGGAAGAACTGTGAATATGTTAATCACTGTTATTGACCATTAAAAAAAACCACAAAAAAAAAAAAAAACACTAATCACTGGTGATATTAAAAACTGTAACTTATAATAGATGCAGAAAGGGCAGCAGCATCATTTGTGGTTGTTCACAGATTAAAAATATGTGCTTAGAGTCAGAATCATGAAAACTTTCTCTCAGCTTTATTTTTTTATCCATAAGTAAAAAGTTTTTTTCCTTTCATCTTCTGTACTTTTTTTATTACCTCCACTAAGGAGAAACTGTGTTGAAGAAACATTTTCCTCCTGTGGAGGGCAGCATTGCACTTCTCAGACGTCCTGTCTGGGTTTGAGGTTTTTTGAAACACCAATCAATATTTTTCCAAATTTTCTGATATTAGCCCAAGCCCAAGTATCAATGGTAAAATGTATGAATCTAAAATTGTTAATGTCTCATGCAGGAGCCTTAATAGACCCTTGTCACCTAGATTTGGTGTTTGTTGTGGCAGAATTATAAGAAATCTGGTGTCATGGTGTTTCTTTTGCCCTCAGGTCCAGGGATAATGTCATCGGTGATGTCATCAGGCGGATACCAAGACAAACCAGGACAACCTTCCTTCGCTTCTGACAACCTGTCTGGTAAGAGTAGACTAGTGTGTTTGTTATTCACTACACGGTTCCCTCCTCTATACATCTCTATCTGTCCTTCTCAGAAACTGGGCCACTGAATTCACTATATAGAACTTTTCCCAGCCTTTTATCTGCAGTTCACCTCTGATACAAGGGAGTTTCCACCACGGTCTGTCATAATAATTCATGATTAATCAGCCAGCAGGAAGTCAAGTCAGTAAAGGATTATAAGATTATTGTGTATATACTGTATATAGTGTACAGATAATGTATGTGTAACTATATAGTTGACATTTCAGTTAACAAGTTAAATATAAAATATGAAATAATACACTGCATGTAAAATGTCATATGTAATGCAACTAATGATAATTTACATAATTGATTAATTGATAATATTAATTGATAATTGTCTCGATTCATCTAATTAACGTTTGGTCCTTAAAATGTCAAAATGTGGATCATTGTTTGTGAAACTTGGAAATGTAGATGTTATTCACATTTGTCGAGAATGTAGAGAATGTTCACAATTAAGGGGCTGAAAAATCTAAAAACTTGTTTTGATAATGGAAAAAAAAACACTCAGACCAATTAATCGATTATCAAAATAGTTGACAATTAATTTAGTAATGTATTAATAATCTATTGAGTTTTTTGGCAACAAGATTTTTTGTTGGTGCCAATATTGCTAGTTTAGTCATATTTAATCAATTTATATTTGGGAAAACTGAGACTTTTGAATATATTTTTCTTAATATAATCTACATTCCTGTCATGACGAAGACAGCAAAGGCAGTTTTCTGTTGATTATGTAACTTTGTCTCCAACCATCAGGTTTCTCTCAGTCTGCGCTGGGGGGGACTGTCGGGTCCGGGCTGCCACCGTTCCAGACCAGCATGAGCTCTAACCCTTTCAGCCAATCTGGGATCGGTTCAGCTATGGACACCCAGAAGAGTTCTGGCCTTTTTGGTGTGGAAAACAAAACCACAGCTAACAACAGTGGAAGCGGTCCCTTTAAGACCAGTGATCCCTTTTCCACCAGTGGCCCAGGAATCCACTCCACAGATTATTCTGCAGGTATTTAAAAAACAGGGTTGGTTGCATGCATCGGCCTGTGTTGGCACAGATGTTTGCTCTCTGTGCTATAGTACATTTATTTGAAACGGAATAGTGGGCTAATGCAGAGCAAAGGCACTGTTTAACAAACATGTTTGCTGCAACCCAACCCAGATACCTGATACACTTGATCACATACATGCATACGTGCTTTCAAGCTTTTACTTCCTGCCTGTTGCCTCTTTGCTTTTGAATGCAGCTGTGCATTGTGCTGCGCAGTGGAGGTGTGGGGCTTAAACATAATCAAGACAAAATCTAAATTTCAGACAAAGTCCCATCAGAATTAAGTGACATTTGGGAGACAACATGAGGGTTGGTTGGAGCTAGAGCCCTGAGGCTTATTGAAAAGTCTGGTTATATCTTACATAGTTCATTTTCAATTGAATTAAACCTTGAATTGGATATTTATCTGTTTTTTTTTAGCTCTCAGGGCAATATTAGCAAGTGGTAATAGTAGTAGAACAATCACAAAGAAGCAGGTTCCACCAGCAGGGGGCAGCCTTTTCCACTTTTTTTTTTTTTTTTTTTAATATAAGGTGGGTTTGTGGATCTGTTCCAACTCTGCTTATACTGTATCTTGCACGTGGCTTTATGCTTTGAATGCAAAAACCTGGATCCACTCACAGTATTTTATATGCTGGTAAATATATACTGTGTGTGGCTACACATTTTTCATGCAGTCAATAGTTAGTGAAGAGAAAAACAGTCCACAAAGCCTTTTATCATGAATTATTAATGTTCATAAAATCAACAGCTGCTTGAGTAAGTAATAGCTGTAATAGGTCGGTGTGTGAGCAACAACATAAACAACACTTACAGCTTCTCTAACAAAGGCATAAGTACTTCAGTCTTAATACCAACAAAAATTGAGCTCTGGTTTCATAGCTCTTTTTTTGGGAGCTGTATATGTAGCTCTTTTACTTTGCTAATTTCAGCTTTCTCTCATATGTTAAGGGTTTAAATCTGCCCGTGCTCCAACATGAATATTTCTTTGGGCAGTTTTCCATACTCCAGATTAATGCGTACTCCCATTAAACACCTTATCAATTTAAATATAGATGATAAAGCCCTGGCCTTGCCACTTTTCTTTAATTTGTTTAAAGCTGGTGAAGCAGTGACTGTGGGGAGGAGAGAAAACTTTGATTATCACTGATGTAAGACAAGGAGACCAGACGATGAAAAATTCAGATTTGGACAGGAAGAGGACATGAGGGGTCAAACAGATGATTTTCTTATTTTGCAGTCTGTCCCTCCACCTGTCTCTTTCTACCCGTCTGTCCATATTTTTGCCTCCTGCAATATTTGAGCTGCTTTTCAGCAGCAATTTAGAAACAAGGTTTAGAGGAGAAAGGAACACAAGGGGACAACGGAGAAGATCAAATAAGTGCAAGCTGAACAAATGTTTTGTTTGTTAAAACTGGCATGTGCACAGTTTGTCCTTGTCGTCTTTTCTTGTAATGACCATATGAGACCATATGTTCAATCACTGTGTCGTATTGGGTCATTTTGGTGTTTTTGCATGTGACAAAATGATTTGATATTTTAGACCTGCATGCATTTATTTGTATTCATGCATGCATCATCATGTGAAATATGCTTATATTATGTACATTGTTAATGTGCTTGTTTTGCTTTGTTTTGCGTGCCTGCTCACTATACAAGACCAGCCCAGCATCCTTGCTGCTGCTGCTGCTGCTGCTGATGATGATGAATATTGATGATGACGTTTTAATTATCATTTATGTCTCATTTGGCTGGCTTAAACCCCATTTAATTCCTGACTTAATCCAACATTTTTCAGAAAATACAATGTTAGGAAAATATAATATTTATAATATTTTCTTCACATTTTACAACTATTACAGGGATTTACATACGATACACTTTTTGGTCTGTAGAATGTGTTGGTTTTGCAAAGTTACCACGACAGTTTGGCTAATTCACATATAAAAAGTTTATAAGAAATGGACGGTAAGAGTTCATTAAAACCTCGGCACAGCTGGGCATATAAGTCGATAAATCATATCCCCAACCACCTGGTGCCCAGTGCTGTAAAGTGAAGACACGCTCTGTTAGTGTTTACTGAGCCATAGTCGTAGATAATAATCGGTGAGGAAAACAAGAACTGGTTCAGTGCACAGTCTTTATAAAAGCAGGCACCATCATATATATGACAATTATGCCAAAAGAAAATCTAAAGCTAACAGACTTTTTTTTTTTATGGCTGTAAACACTTGGATTTTATTTTTATATCTGTTTTACTGTTTGCATAAATTAGTGGTTATTGCCTGACATCAATTGTTTGTTACATAACCTTATAATGAGTCCTTTGCCCAGAATGGACAAATAAAACACTGGCTTCAGCAAAGCTTTCTGTGTTTTCAGGAACTTTGGAGAAGACTCAAAAAAATAAGTAATTGTTTTTTTTGAATATGCAATGTCACCTCTAGAGTCCACTAAATACTACACACTGGTCCTTTAAGTCATCATTCTAACTTTCAGGTTGTAATGGAGAAGTTTATCCATATTCCACACAGATCTTGATTTTCTAAATACTGCATGTTCACTCCTAACTTAAGAATAAAAGCCAAAGATTGTACCTGTGTGTTAGTCACAGAGCTTGTCCTTCCATTCTTCTTAACACAACATATTTATTAATTCGAGAATGAAAATTTACTTGTATGTACCTTTTATATCTGCAGGGAAACAAGTGGTACCTACTACTTGATTAGCACCCACTTACCACAAGCAACTTTTGTTCACATACACTGTATAGACCCTTCTGGTTTAGTAAAATCTCTTCAAAGAACCTCAATCCCAAACTCTATTTTATTTAGCATATCTTCAAACTGCATCCAAAAGCTTATAGATGGGGGCCAAATGAATGTCTGAACACAGCAGCATCACACTACGTCCCTTCAAAAACTGTCTTAAGTTACTGGTCATTTTACAAACTCCCCTTCTTTAAAATTTCAAAAATCATACCAGCCGTTATATGTATAGCAATTTTAACTGCTCATTTTATTGATTTATTTGACATACAAGCATTGTGACGCCAATGCCACGTATAAAGGAAGTATAGCTATAGCTGATTTTCAGTAATAGACCAGTCATAACACTCCTGCCATGAAACTAATTTACCACCAACAATGTAGACCAAATTCAACATAAGGGGAGATAACTGTCTATAGTGATCACACTTTATTGGCAGATGATTTCTCTGCTCTGACACAGTGCATGATTGGTTCCTCCTCTTATAAACCCCTAACCCCCCCTTGGCAGCTCCTGTCCTCTCTCCCAGTGGCTCAATTGATGACATCAGTCCCTCGTCCTCCGCCTCTGAAGACAGCACCGAGAGGGTAGGGGGTGAGCAGAGACGGCGCAAGAAGAGGAGGAAGAGTCACGACGAGGTCTACGACTTCTTGGATAGCCGGGAGAAGAATGTGAGCCAGTCAGAAAAAGGCGGGCAAGAGGAAGTGGACAATGAAGAGGAGGAGGAGAACTGGGAGTGGGAGATCAGGGAGAGTGGAGGTGGGGGAAGAGTAAAAGGCAAGAAGACCAAGACCCGTGCAAGACTTCCAGAAGAGTGGGGTGCACCGCAGAATCACTGTGTGTCTCCAACACCGGCTTCAGTCGCTCCTACCTGGGCTACAACCGGTCCAAACTCCAACCCCAGCCCTGTGTTGCCCTCTGGCACTTCACAAATACCCACAAGTTTCACAAACCATTCCCATGCCGGCCTTGTAACAGATTCATCTCCACGCTCGTACGAGCCCATGTGTGTTGACGAGTTCCCTGTGTCTGCTAAAGACACGCAAAAGGCAAATGAAGTTTCAACCAAACCTGAAGCTGCTATTTGCATCACGGCCGGTGCAACGACCGCCAAGAGTAGTTCAGCTGGAGACGCAGGCGGTAGTCTAGTGTTATTGACGGGAGAAAATCTCAGTCCAGTTTCTCAAACCTTTTCTTTCCTGGATTCAGTCCTCCAGACCCCCCAGTCCTCCACCCCCGACTCACAGACCACCACCCCTATCACCAACACCCCCTCCCTGGCTTCAGCACCACTGACCAAGTCCACCGCAAAAGAAACCGCCATCCCAGATTTAGAAAACTTTTCTGTTTCCACTAACCCCGGGTCACTCCTTACTCCTGCCCCCACATCGTCCACCGTCCCGGCTGCAGTTGGATCCGCCCTCAATGTCAATGCCAAGCCTTTTGTTCCAGCAGCCACTTCTGCCCCGCCCCTTGGTTCCGCTCCGGCCCCTCCCACCTCATCAAGTGCAGCCACTTGCCTTAGCTCAGCTCCCTCCATCACCCCCACAGCCCCTCCCTCTCTCCCTGCACACTCAGAGCACCAGGAGTCCTCATCGCCACAGCTCCCCCCATTGGAAGGTTGGTGAACTACTGGGAAGATAATGAATAACAATGAATAATAATTTGAACAAAGAGGGATTTCGGGCTGGGATTGCAGTTATGATTTGTCAAACCTGTTTGCATGGCTCGTTGTCGGTGGATTGAGCATCAGGCCTGCTTGTTGCTTAATCCAGCAAAACTGTATCTCTGTTATATGCAAAGCCCGAGAGGTCAATGCCAAGCAGCTTCTTGAGATATTCGAGATATTTTTTTTTATTAAAAACAGATATTCGTTTTTATTACGATACCAAAAAAACATGCAGCTGCTTAAGATATTTACAGGAAATTGATCTTGAACCTCTTGACACTTGTGTCCAGGTACATATCTCGTCTCTCAGCTGCTGTCATGATTATGGGATAACAGAGTGCTGTGTTAATCGGGCCCTGTATTAACCAAACAGTGAGGGTAAACTGATTGTGATTTGGTTTCCCTCTGCCTGCCTCTGTATCTGTGGCCATGATCATAGCAATATTAATATTTCACCTGCTGCTTCAGCTTCACTGTGTGTGCTTGCCACAGTGTTTCCTGTTTCATGTGTTTGTTGGTAGTTTTTTTTTTCCTTTGCTTACAGAAAACACATGCATAACCTGGGGTCGTTCCATGCAAAAAAAAAAAAAAAAAAAAAGGTTTATCAACTTCATGCAGTTGTAAAACGATGTTAAGAGTGAAAATCATTGTTACTGGCACAACTTGCAATTATCTATTTTTAGTCAATTTCTCTTAGGTTTATTGTGTATTTACTTCGTTTTTATTGTTTATAGTGTACCTTTTCTTATAGAACATAATAGAATCTGCATATTTAGGCTGCAAATCTGATTCATCCCATCTGGACAGACAAGCTGGAGTTAGCAAATGTATTTTTAACTATCAAAAAGGACCCACTCAGCTATTTTATTTATTTATTTATTTATTTATTTTTGAAGTATACTGCAGTTCCACTCTTTAGGCAAAAGTTAACTCAAGCTCCACTCACCACATATATTCCACCCCATCTAGTCTTCATCACTGGATCATGTGAGTCACCCATCATTGAGTAACACTACCCAAGTGACCTTAAATCCATATTTAGCGATGGTATTTGTCTGAATCACAGTCCACTCATAACGGCCATGAGACGAAACCACAAGATCTGTATGACTCAAAGTAAGGATTTTTTTTTTCCCAAGCTACGTTTTACTGAAGCAATAAATGGATAAATGTCAGAGGATCTAAATTAAGATAAATTTATTTGGAAACACTTGTGACGTTGATTATTCAAAACAAGCCTCCAGTAAAATTAATAGTCAAGGAGAAACAGATGTATTTGTTCCTTTGTAAATTCAAGTCAAAATGAAATAAATTGTTGTAGTTTCAAGGTCACACAAGTTGACAGGTCATGTCAGGGAATTCTCAGGTTCTCAGCGGCAGAACCAGAAAAAATGTTATTTAAGATACTCAACAAAAGGCTCACCTAATAATACCTGTTTCACTCTATAGTATATTAAGAATGTTGTCACCACTTTATATCGCCATTAGTGTTTGTCACTTTGTGCACTCCCTGCACCAAAGTCCGTAGAGAAAATCAGTGATTTTACATCAAGGCGCACACAGTTCTTTTAATGCCCTGCTGCCTCAATTTTAAATGCATTATTTTATGGCTTCATTCTTTAACATCCTTTGTTTCTGACATTTCCTAAGTAACAAACTTACCACATGAGGCTGGAGTAGACCCACAGCTCTCCCATCCTAGTGAATCAAAATCGCAGAGTTTCTCTATAAACTTTGTGTAGGAGAGCGAGCGATTTTCAACGCAGACAAACTTCATTTTACAGTGGACAAAGGCTGTGTAAGGCGGAGATAAAGAGGTTAACACACTCTTAGGTAATGTACACTTGAGCTGACATAGATTTTATTATTACATGAGCCTTTAGTTAAGTGGATTCTAGGCCGTGCAAAGCTCATCAATGCCTCATACAGACACACTTAAAACAAACCTGAATTATCTCTTCAGTGTCACCAGTAAAGTGAACTGCACTAACAGAGACTCTGCATCTATTATTGTTATATTAGATGCTCAGTTTTGACAAACAGTGCATATGAGCTCTATTAGAAAAAGTATCTAGTTCCTGAACCAGCTGGTGTTTCAGTCTGCCTGACTTCTTCCTGATAACTGGGTAAAACCCCAAAAAGAAGCTCAGTCTGAATTCCATTTTCTTAATTTCCCCTTTAGGGGGGAATAAAGTATCTGTCTGAAGCTTTTTCTTCCTGCTAAAGTCAAAGTTCAGTCGTGAGCACTTCATCGAAAGCCCACAGTTTGCTGGAAGAAGCTTTGGCACTGCTGAAACCTGACCAGTAACCAATATTTAACATTAATGAAAATGTGTGGTAAATACTATGCAAACTAGTTGTGTTCACTTACATAATGCTTTCTTTTAACACTGGCCCTTTAGCTTTAACACAGTTTATCATCACTGCAAGGGGTTTAAAGATTTAAATTATTTTTGTTTTTGCTCAAATCAGAAACTTTCTCTTTCTGAGGCATTGTTTGGTTCTATGTGTGAGACAATGAAACTGAGTCTGAAGTGACTAAATTTTTTTTTCCTTATCTCTCCTTTTTTCCTACTTCATGGCATCATTGATGTAACCCTGAACAACAGGTAAGACATGTTTTTCTTTTATACAAGTTATGTATTTTTGTTATGTGTTACTGTGATGATTGTATGCATTGTTACGACAGTTACGAGGGATGAGCTGACGCAATACTCAGTATTTACACTTTGTGTTGGTCTACATTTAAAAACCTAAAATTTCAAAGAATTTGATTGTTTTTTTTGTTGATTTATTAAAAAATCAACAGTTGAAATCTCACTTTTACAAAAGACGGCATGGTTGGTCATTCTTGCTTTAGTTGCTGCAGAGAGGACTCTTGTGGTTTTACATTACTTACCTCCGTGTCGCTGGTTGGTTGTGTGTCCAGGCTTGACTTAAAGAGGCAGATCAAGGAATTACATTTTTCTCTCTGTGACACAGACATATACTGTATATGGCGTTAGAATGTTTGACTACGTGAGCTTGTGTGATTTACTGAAGATTAAAAGAAAGCTCTTGGCAGACATGAAGGCCGTGGCATGACCTCATATTCACTTCTGTGTGTGTGTGTATATTGTGCATTTCTCTCTATTCCTGTCTTTTGTGTTTCCTTTTGTCTTGTCTGTCTACCTGCACGTCACTCTCCAATATATTATTTATGGCTGCCTCCAGCTGCATCTGTGTAGCCCGTGTAAAATAGAAAAATATGCTGTCTAATGGATTTTGTTCTTAACAATGCAAAACCAGTCAGTGGGTAAAATCCTTCTCACACACACACACACTGACCTGCTTTTGTCTGAGCCAGTGACATTTACATGACATTTACATTAATATGCATTGAGATAATCACTGGGGACCCACATGTGTTGTGGTTGTCTGTCTGATGTTACAGATTAGCAATCATGTTGCAGTGGGTATGTGAAATACTGAGGCGGCTTTGAGGCTTTGAGGCTCAGCCTTGCTCACTGGCTCCATCAAGTGTATGCTGGGAGAGTTGCAGCCATAAAGAAACAGCAGCTGGAGAAAAATGGCTACTGATGATGAAGAGAAATAACTGAGCAGCAAAGACAAACCAGCTTGTTCCGACCTTTGAATTCACTTTTATACAAATTGTGCTCTCCCCCACAGCAAATTCCACTGAGAAAATCATCAATTTTACATTATATTACACAGGAGTTGTTACTAAGACAGCATTTGACCTGCAGCTCCTGTGTCCACAGATTTTATTTCCCCTGGACTTTGGCATGAAAGAGTGAGAGGTTTACACACTTCACTTTCCAGTCACAAATGTCTTTTTAATGGAGAGACAAAGCAGTGAACGTATCCTATAAGATATTGCACATTTTAGCAGGTATAGCATTTTTTTTAGCCAATCAGCTTTTGTTAAAGCTGCTTTTGGTGATTTTTGTAGTTAATGTTATTCTACCACAGTCTGTTTGGTTTATTGAGAACACAAAGGTTGTAACAGTATTTGTATGTTGTGTCCTTCCTCTGAAAAAGTGCTGCCCTTTACCTTAATCAAATAATGGCACAATGTTCATGTTGGTTTAGTAAATGTTGCTTTAACCTACTGTGATATTTCTATATAGATTTTAGTGTCTGATCAAATGATCGGTCTATCGTTAGCAGGATAATGGAAACCCCAGTGTGTGGTTGGAGTCTAGTTGTTCATCATGTTATTTCTTGGTGGATTTGAACACTTCCTCATCATGTGAGCTTCTATAATTTACCTGCATGTGATGGATCTTCTGTATATGGACTCATGGTGGGTTAATTAAGTGCTACTTTAAAGCCTTTTCAAAGCTGATGTTTCTCCATGACTGAGTCCATCATGAGGCCTTCAAAGGGCAGAATCCCTTTGAAGACACTTTAAGGTGACATCTATGATTTAATTATTGTCAATTATTGACCATTTTCTACTTCCCGCTTTGTCCTACTCCAAAGTAGTTTTTGTGGATTTTTGTGTTTGTGGATTTTTGTTGTTTTGTTTTTCTTTTGGTGCGTTTGAATGGTTACTGACAGACAGATGTTCCTTCCATTTCTTATACAAACAGCGTCAAAGTCATGTGCTTATAGTTTGAAGTCCAACAAACCGTTTTGACACATACGCCATTAACAGACATTAACATTTGAAGCAATATGTCTGTCACATTTTAACCGAAAATATCTTGCATTTCTTATCCAAACAATGTCAGCGTCTGCACTGCACATAGTGGTGCCCTTAGTAGGTCACCTACCTGTTTGTGACCTGTTGGATGGTTACGTGATAGACAGACAGACTTTCCTTGCATTTATTGATAGACTGGGTTCCCATGGGTCCCTGAAATCCTTGAAAGTTTGTGAATTTGAAAAAAGAAAAAATTCAATAGACATAGGTCATTGGAAGTGCTTGAAGAACAAACGTAGAGCAGTGTTGTGGACACTGTACACTGTCTCTCTCTGCCGTTGACGTGAGATTCCGTGCACAACAATGAGCGAGTAACGTTAAGCAAGAGAGAGCTAATGCTGTGATGCCTGGGAAATGAAAATCCCAAGACTGGCTTGCCCAGGATTCCAAGCACAATGCACAATGCAGATGCACAATGCACAATGCAGAGCGTGCTGCAAATCAGTAAAAGTGGAGCTGTGTCAGCACATTTGGTCCTTGAATTTGAGGGAATTTGTCCTGGAAGGTCCTTGAAAAGTCCTTGAATTTAATGTCAACCATTGTGTGGGAACCCTGGACAGATTATATAGGTAACAAAAGTTCATGTGTTTTAATTATCTATGCTCAAGCGACATACCAGATTAAAGTTACATAAAGAAAAGTGCTAGTGCAGAGTTTGTTTTTGTTTGTTTGTTTTTTTTTAATTTATTTTTTTCCCACATGTCCTCTTTTTGTCCTCTATTTTACCCCAATTATTTTTTACCCCTGCTCCCACTTCTGCTTAACTTCATGCCTTTCCTCTCTGGTCATTTTATCTTACCTTCCTTCCTCCTCTCTTACTTCCCTCTTGACTTTTTTCTTGCTCTGCTCTCTGTTCCTCCATCAATCTTCCCTTCCTCTGTTGCCCCTCATCATCATCCCACATCTTCATCCATTCCTGCATTCCTCAGTGCCCCCCCCCCCCCCCCCCCCCCCCCCCCCCCCCCCCCCCATTCCTGCATTCCTCAGTGCCCCCCCCCCCCCCGTCTTCTCCGTTCCCTTCGTCCACTCTCCCTCTTTCTCTTACTTTGTTACATGTGACGTCGTTCCTTCTCGTTTCCATAGACTCTCAGTGTCGCTGGCATCGTAATCATCACTGCAAGGGGTTATTATGGGGGTGTAGTGGTGGGGAAGTAATGGAGGCGTCGTCAGGGAGACTTGGGAGGCGGTTGCCGTGGAAACAAAAAGACTCCAGCGAGTGAGAGATGGAGGGATGGTGTAGAGGTGGACTGGGTGTGACAGTCAGCGAGGTTGAAAAGTAAAAATAGAAACGCTCTGACAAGATCCCCCTCCCTCCTTCACTTCCTCCCCTCCCCTCACCTGTAACTCCCCCCACCCCCTCTGTCTCCCTCTCTCTCTCTCTCTCTCTCGGCCCAGCAGCATGGGTAATCAGCTGATCTTCTTTCCTCCATCTCAAGATGATGTTCAATAATGTGTGACCTTGACAAGGAGAACTTAATGTTTTTTCTGTATAAAAACACAAAAACCATCAAATATCAGTTGAGCCTTTATACATTTATTTATTTGTTTGTCGATTTGATAAGTTGTCCTGTTGCTGCTGCATTTAGACATCACTTTTTTTCCTCCCACAGAGAGTCTCTGTGGTCTACCTTGTTAGTTGCCAAATTGCCACAAAGTTTTATTTTGGGAAGATGTGTACAGTTTCACTTTGGGGAGCCATATTTAATACGCTCAAATTTATTATAATTACGCTTTTCAGACCAGGTTTGCACTCGACTTTTTAAAGTTACAGCAGAACTGCAACATACATAGTGTTATAAAACCATGGTTCCCAACCTGGGGTCCAAGCCAGAGGTCACATGAGTGAAGGGGTGGGGGGGCTTTGTCTGTTCTAAGGTTGTTAGGTTAGTAAAATTATTAAGTTTATAAAATCTCAATCATACTGCATAATCGGAACTCACGTGTCACCCAAAGTGAAACCTTTAGATTTATTAAGCTATTCATTACCAATGCCTCTGTGACCTCTGAACGTCTGCGACCATTACTGCGTAAGCAATTCGCATCAGGTCAGTTAATGTCTATACCTAATTGTGTTCCTGTTGTCAACATCTGTACAATATCAACAAAATATAGTATCAACAACAACAAAGAGAATAAGAAACAACATCGCAAAAGTCACCTTGGTTTTGATTTTATGGAAGCAAAAGGACAGTTTTTATATATACACTATAAGATTGTGAGTGGTTATGATAACATCACTATAAATCAGTGCAGTATCCGTTCAACGTGTGTTTTTTATTTTTGTTTTAGTGATGCATTTCTTTTCCAAACACGGTTAGAGTCAGCACTGCACACACTGGTGCCTTTAGAAATTCACCTTCCAAGTTTGAAGTATGTCAACAGACCCGTTGGACAGACAGACAGACAGACAGATGTTCCTTGAATTTATAGATAGATACAGGAGTATACACTCACTACCCACTTTATTAGGTACACAACTAAAAAAAGTGGCAGTTCTTCTGCATCTGTAGGTTGTCTGCTTCAACATTGCATACCGTAAATTCTCCTTTATTGGCCGGTATGCCATTAGCGGACGGATCTCTAACATTGGCCGGTCTCGCTGTTGGCGGAGGCAAATGAAGGCCGGTCACTTATACAGGCCGGGGCTATTATTAGAACCAACGTTTTAAAATGTCTAATTGAAACGCAAAAATACTCAGATGGAACTGTTTAGCTCACTAGAATGCCAGAGCACTTAAAATATTACTATAACATTATGAATCAAAATGCCAGAGACCTGCACTCCTCCAGTCATTCTTGTCATCATGAACACCACTGTACAGCTAATACTGCTTTAACGTTAGGCTGCATCAATGGTCTACTCAAAAAACTAAAGGCAAAGATCATATATTTCTTTGCTATAAAATTAAATAACCTCTGCTAAAAGTATGCATCAGTTGCTTACCGTATTATGGCGAAATATAAATAAATGACAGCTGGGATGCTCCTCACCCAAAACAGTTAACGTTATAATCCACAACTGTGCGAGTCCTTATCAGCATCAATCAGCTTGTTGTATCCTCTGCCTTGCAAACATATCCTTCACCCCGTTCAGAATTTACTATGGTAGACGACGACAACATTATCAGGGCAGTGTCGATGTAAACAGCAATACAGGATGCGTTACAACAAAAATGTGTGCCCAGTGCAACGATTCACAAACCCAATGTTGTAATGTTTAGCCTGAATAGTGAATTACCGGTAGCCTGTTATTTGTTATGTTCTGTATGCATATCACAATGTTATGATACCACTAACTGTACTTTTTCTAAATGAACCTCGCATTTTATAGGTTCAAATAGACACAAAATCTTGTTTTCCTTCATTCTACTGCTAGTCCGTTTTGCTCAAAAAGAAATATAGGCCTGTCTCTAATTTTGGCCTAGTTGGCCCGGGCCTATATTAGAGAATTTAATAAAGTTACTGTCACCTTTCCATAATGACCTCTGACCTCTGGCATCAACAAGGTTTCTCCCAGGGAAAAGCTGCTCACTGGATATTTTCTCTTTTTTTGGACCATTCTCTGTAAACTCCCTTCAGTTTTTTGCATAACAACCACTCTTTCCCAGCCTGTTGAATCTAAACAACTGTCTGATGTTTTCCTTCCTCTTCCCCTTGCTGCCCCTCCCTCCCTCCCTCCCTCCCCGTGGTTACAGTAGACAAATTGTTTACGGAGGATTATGTAATGAAGCTCTTTCATTTTCAGTCACGCTTGACAGGATGATTTTGTTATGCTGGTGCAGACTGTGTGTGCGTGGGGTCACGTAGGGCTCTGGTGGGGAACAGTTAACTGTCATATGCAGCGACAAACATCAGCAAGATGCCAATATTTTTCACTTGTTTAAAGTAGCGTTTCAAAGCGGGGGTATGACCCGCATCTGTCCTGCTGACAGCCGACTATTCCAGGTGGTCAGAGATATTGAACACTGTCTGCACGTTTACCAGCTGTCTGTGCCACTGCCTCTGTCAAGATGAGCACTCTGGTGGCTTAGAACACCGCCATGATCCACGTGAAATGACCAGTGTAAAACAATTAGTGATTTCTCTGGTCATGAGAGTGGTTCAAAGACGCCTGTTGTCACGGAGATCAGGCTTAATTTAGCTCAGTTTCATGTCCACAGGTCGACCTCTGAACTTTTATTGTAGCAGTGGTGTCTGTGATCTCTGGTGTGTTTTTAGATGTTGTATTTCTCTTTTCTCCCACTCGCTCTTCTTCTCTCTGATGAACCGGGGTTTTATTCCTGTCCAGGTTTCAGCTGCCGTCACCTCTTCCTGTTCTCTGATTGTTTGATGTGGCTTGAGTCTTCACAGACATGGACCAAATTTTCAGCGTACTGGAAATGAGACTGTGCTCTGCTACATGTCAGGAAGGGCATGGAGGGAATATGTCACCGTCAGAGACTGCTGATCATGTGCCGATTAGGAGCAGTTAGCTACGTCTTGCAAAAGTGAACTAGGCTTAAGTTGAAGGAACTGTTTGAGAGAACCAGTGCAAATGGCAGCAATTGCCATTTGCACTGGTTGTGAAGTTAATAGTGCACAGTTAGACTGACAGACAGATGAACTTCCTTTACTTCTGCTCTGTATGTGTGGAACAAAGACAGACACTCTTTACCGCAGCGGACATTTTGAACAGTCAAAACCGGTGCATAACTGACAGCATCAATGATGACCCAGTTCCATTTAGGTGTCCTTGCAACCATTCCATACAATTGGAATGCAGCTGTGATTGATGTTTTAGAACATAGAAGCTTTGGAAATGTTATACTTCATATCAAATTTATTTCATATCAAAGTTGTTGTTTTTTTGTAGATGTGACCATTGCATTGATGCAGCTGTCAATATGTGACTCATATTCACTCCTGAGAAAAACATCTCGACTATGTGTGATTTTGACATCTTTCCCTGAGAGACTAGTTGTAGCTTGCCAAGTGTGTCACCTGAGCACAAGGCTAATACAATCCACAGTTGCATAAACTGGAAAGGTTTTCCTAATGAAACCAAAAGGATACCTTTGTTCAAGGCACAAATACCTGTAAAGCAACAAGGGCTGCAACCAGCGATTATTTTCATGATCGATTAATCTGTTGATTATTTTCTTTATTAGTTGAGTAAATGTTTGATCCATAAAATGTAAGAAAATACAGAAAAATGTTGATCATTTTTTCTCAAACCTGGAATTGATGATTCTCAAATGCCTTGTTTTGTCTACAAACCATAAATGATTCAGTTTTAATGATTTCTTTGTTATATGGTGCAAAGAAATCAGAAAATATTCACATTTAAGTAGCTGTAAAATTCCAAAGCTTGTTTTAATTCTTTTACCGATTAATCAATTATAAAAATAGTAGATACCGCTGAAGCTCTATTAAGGTGTGATAGTTCACACCTAAATTTCATATAAAAAGTGACAGCCTTACTAAATACTTTAAAATAGCTTAAAGGGAGAGTATAAAGTTTTAGAAGTGGGGCACTTTGTCCGTTTAGATTGAGAGACAAGAGAACAGGAACATGATTGTTTTACTGTGAAAAGGGACGGCAGAGAAAATGTGTTTTGTTTTTTTTTTCACCTTTTTACCATGCTGACACACAGTAGCTTGGCAGATGCCAGCCTGCATCTAAATCCCATTGAGATGAAGTACAGGTCTGGAAAAGCTGGAGTAACTTCCCAGTTTCAAGAGGCGTGACCAACAGATGTTGATCAAAATGCCTCTGTATGCAATTAGATAGACTGACGTACTGTACAACCACTCAGTCCAGTCTTCCAGATGCAGAACGACGGAAAACGAGTGCTTGTCTAGTAATGGTGTCTAACAGGGTTCCCACACCTTGGTTGACATCAAATTCAAGGACTTTTCAGGACCAATTTCCTCAAATTCAACTTGTAAGAGCTGCTTTTCCCATGACGTCCACTTTTCCCTGATTTGCAGCACGCTCTATATCTGGACAAGTGATTGTCCTTGGCATCTTGGTAAAGTCAGTCTTTGTCATTTACTTTGGTGAGACAGATGTTGGAATTTTCATTTCCCAGGCATTTCATCATTTCCTCTCTCTTTCTTAACGTTATTTGCTCATTTTTCTTCATGGAATCTCAAGTAAACAGCAGAGAAAGTCTCCACAACACTGCTAGTAATTACGACTCGCCATTTGTTGTGAGTAGGCATAGTCTACGTACATCAAGCAATGCAGGGCATGAAACAGTAGGTGACGTGGTAACAAATAAGGGAGACATTTACCTAAATATCAACGGAACTTCTTTCTTGCAAAAAAATTCACCAATTTCTATTTAGGGCAAAAAACTTTCAAGGGCATTTATTTATTTTTTTTTTCTTTTTGAAACGTAGGAACCCTGGCTGCCGAATTTTGCCTGGGGAGAGCTCTGTGGAGCAAGTCACTTAAAATGGAATCAAATCCGAGTCAAAAGACAGCTGCTCTTAGACAACCCTTTGAAATCATAACACAGAAAGCTGTACACCTTTGGCGCTGGTGGTTTATGTGTGTGGGAGTACGTCGAGAAAGTTTCCAGTCCCTTGGCTCAAACTTAATAGAAAAGACTTTGTTTGTTTTGTTAGAAGAGGAAACTGCCATAGTGTGCTTTACCCTCTGTTATCGATGCAAGATTTCAAAACCCACATATCAAGCTGCTAATTATAAAGCTTCCTTTATAGCAGGTGCTGCTACTACTTGGCAATCAAGCTAGCATTGTTCACCTTTGTGCACCATAACTGCTTCTATTCCAACATCTCTTTTCTGCATGTTACACCATGCCACATTAAGGAAATTGCACCACAACACTTTCCCTGAAATTTGAATTTGAGAGCACTGAAACCATTATTTCTCATTATTTTTTGTCTATTATTTTAGACTGGTGCCAGGCACAGCTGTCTGTGCAGCAGACTGGGTTCTGGTCCATTGTGAGTCTTTCTTTTTTTAATGAAAAGATGAACAAACATTTCTCTTGAATGGTTTGTGTGTTCAGGAGCTTTCTTAGTCAGCTCTTGGCTTCTATTCTCTACTGAAATTCACGAAGCGCCCATTGCTTTCAATTATACAATTTGTGCAATTTGTGTGTCCGTAGTTCCTTTATATAAGCTTAAATCATATTTTAAACACTGAAAATATATTTAAAATAAATTTATCATTTAAGCCACTACCCGAGCTGTACGTGCAATTCACTGCACATTTACTCAGTCAAACCAAACAATGTAATCAGCTAAATCAAGCATGATAATTATGTGGGCGAATTCAGAACTTTGTAGTTTAAGTGTGAAATCCATTGTTAAGGGCCACTGTGTCGTTTTATAATGCATGAAAACCGTTTTCTTATCAGTTATTGGCTGAAAGTCAGGAAGATGATAGACTTCAGTCATGTCTCACTAATCTCTCCATTTGTCTCTCACTGTGTATCAACCAGTGGGCTGCGGCTGTCATATGGCCGATGAGTAACTGTGACACCCATTGATCTGTTTGTGTGTGTGTGCACACACTGCATGTAAGCCACTGTGCACGTGCATGCACGGTTCTCATGTGCGAGTTTGTGCACGTGTGTCACTAAGGGCTAGAAATTTTGCTCCTGCGAATGAGGGAATATGCCGTCTGCTGTCATGTGACCGTGATGTCACACAGAGAGAGAGGGAGAGAGAGAGAGAAAGGGAGAGGGAGGGAGAGCAAGGTGCAATTTAGCCCCACAGCTGATCTGTGCAGTGCTCAGAGAGAAACAGAGATGAACAGACACACACACACTCACTCTCACTTTGCTGGTAAACACACATACACTTTATACACATCTGCATAGTTACACACACAACTCTGGCATCACGCAAGAGAAAGGATTTACTGCTTCCTTTACTTTGCAAGCTTCTAAGAGTTTGGACACTGAGGACATTCTTACCTCCTGGACAAGACACCTGCTGGAGACAGAAGAGAGCAGAAGACATGCGGACCAACTGAAGCAAAAGCAAAGAAAGATCCAAAATTACAAAAAAATAAGAGGGAAACGGGAGGAAAAAGAACAAGAAAAGGCACAAAGCACGGAAAAAGAGCAATACAGGAGGATTTTTGACAACATAGCAGCAGAATGTCCTTCCTGTCTGGCTCATCCTGGCAGCAGCCTGGTGTCATTAGTAGTGGCAGTGGGTACGGACAACCTTCCACTGTCCATCAACAGCAGCAGCAGCAGCAGCAGCAGCAGCATCAACAACAGCAACATAAACCTCCCAATGCTCTCTCTGCTGCCAACATCCCCACGGTCCTGGCCTCCTCTCCTCTGTCACCTTCCAGCACGTCCTCTGTTCAGCACAGTGACTGGCACTGCCATGGCCAGATGGCACTGGGAGGGCAACTTCCCACTGACAATACCCAAGTGGGATCCAAAATAACTTCAGCAGATGATGAGGTGATATTAGGGGGAAGCAGGACAGAGGGGAGGTTGTCTGGGGCAACATCAGAGACACCAGCCATTCAGAGCTTCAGCATGCCAGCACTGAAGATAGAGGACGACGGGTCCAGAAGGGGGAGGCTGAAGGAGGATGGACACACGTTGGGAGGGGTAGGAGTGTCATTAGGTAGTGCAGGACAGAGCCCGAGTAGCCCCCTGTCCTCTTACTCCTCCCCTTCATCTTCATTACATTCCCCCTCTGTTTCACCTGGGAGATCATTTCCGGAGTCTGCACTGGACTGTAAATCTACGACAAACCCAAACATTGGACAGGCTGATACAGGCAAAGACGGATTGTACATTCAAGGATATCAAGTGACGACCCAAGGCCAGCGCTTCCATCCTACTTCAAAAAATGCCTCAGAACTTGGAGAGAAAAACACACTGAGCCCTTTTTTGGCTGCAGATTCCAGGTCAAGTCTAGAAAATAGAGTGGACAATGCTAAAGGTGGAGGCCCTCTAGGAAGTCTGAGAGAAAACACTGCTTCTCCTGCTGCTGACCTGACAGGGGGTAAAGCTGTTGCCGCTGCAGGGCCCACCACAGGCCGACCACCAGCCTCAGCTAACAGAGGTGATGTTAATGTCGGAGGGAAGATGGAGAGAGAAAATTTAAGCCATACGGATAAGAAGGGGATTGGTGCAGATATTTCACCAAACAGAGACAAACCGGAGAGTCAGGTCACAATCCATGACCTGTCTGTGGGTTTAAATCATATTGAGGATGGGAAAGTGGCTCCAAGTGCTACAGGAAATAAAGAAACAAAACCTAACCAAGGCAGCGAATTACCACAGCGAACAACAGTGAGACGTGCGATGTCTGACTGCTCACATCTGTCTGTTCCTATGGTAATGGCTGGAACATACCCCACCAGTATGGGAGGCCCAGCAGTGATGATGCCCAATGTACCAGATTTTACTGTGATGGGTTCAGCATGTCCGCCGAGGGTGCCGTACCCGCACGTCGCTGTCCGACGCTCGTTCACTCTCATGGACAGCGCAGAAGCCGCTGCTGCTGTGGCAACAATGTCGTCTCAGTTAGTGACATCACCCGTTTTGCCTTCATCCCCACCCCCAAAAAGGCATAATGGGAGCTGTGAGACCAACTTTTTACTTCCTGTTCCGACCCCTGCGAACAGAAACCAGGATAGCCACTTGAGCGCAACAGGTAAGAGTCTTTGCGCTGTGTCTGCAGTGTTGGGTTGTGTCATGATAAAATATGACCGCGATAAATTGTTACATAAAATTGGTGAAATTTCACCAGCCAGGACTAACTTCATGTATTCATAACAGTCATTGATATGTTTGTGGATTCTTATTATTTTGGTTGATGGCCAATGATGGCCTTCACTGCCCACTGAAAAACTAAACCAATCAGAGCCTACTCAATAAAAGTCTATTATGGCGACATTTAGAGCTTCAGGAACCCCATTTAAATAATTTTATCGACTGTGAGGCAAAGTTTTGATCATGGGTTATCATAAGTGTAATGTCTGTGATGGCCATGTGAGTTAGCTCTGCTGCTGTACACCACAACACCATAGTGTGTAAGTGTAAATTGAATGTCAGTTTTTGTTAACAACCTCATCAACACAAAGATTTTAAAGTACTCGGAGTGATTTGTACATTTTTATCACTTTCTACAGAAGCGATGGTGCCAGTGTGTGTGTGTGTGTGTCTTGCTGTCTGCCACTACCAACTTTGTTGGTGTTTGTGTGGTTTCTTTCGCTTTTCTGCGAGAATGTCGACTCTCTGTTGGTGTATGATCGCCAAATACTTTGTTTTTGCCATTAAGCTGGTGAAATTGCCTAATAATGCTCTGAACACGGCCTGTCCCCCACTTGCTCCGTGCACCGGCTCTATCTTCTTAGAGGAAGCGCGTCAGAAGCCAGAATAGATGCAGCAGCCACCTGGTGAAGCTGAAAGCCTGTTTGGCGTTCTGTTGAAGGTATATGGACTTGTTTCTGGACTACCTGCTTCCTGAGTTCTCTGGACCCAATGGTTACCTTGCTGGTACCTGTTGCTGGCTCGGATGAGCTCGACCGCCCTTGCCTCTGCACTCCTCATCTCCGTAGATGACGAGTAAATCTCTGCAACTGGCGGCCACCGGCTCGGGCCTTCAGTTTTATAGTAAGGCATAAGAATGTCATGAAACAGGTATCACTACTGCAGCATTGACAACAACTGCCTACTCAGCAAAGAAACGTCTGAAAGAGAGTTGGACAATAAAATAGAAAAAAAAATGTCAGCCTTGAGTCATGTCATCAGTCATGTCCCGTAATCCTAAAATGGTTGTATTTAAATGAGAATAAAACTCAACAGTCATCCAACTTTTTTCAGCAACCTGGTGTACTGCAGCTTTTAATACAGTAAATGAAATGTTGCTTATATCTTTATATTGTATGAAAAGCTTTTGCTTCACTTCTCTAATACCCTGCAGCACTGTGAAGGCAGCAGGTCACCCTCGATAAATGTGCAGCATCTAAGTTGAAAAGTGCCACATCAGAGTGCCGTGTCACTGCACATCCACCTTTATTAACTCTCCTGAAGATGACACCAGACACACACACACATACGTACACATCTATACACTTTGCCCTGGTCTGTTAGAACTCCGCGTTCTGCCTGTACTGCAGGAGCTCATTAATCCCCGACATAATGACTCTTCTGTCCAACACATTGTGCTGCTGTTGTGCGGTCCCTTTTTTTCTGGAGAACCTTGTTGACCTGTTACACTTCACTGTGACTGGCTCAGCCGTTTCAGAGCTGTGAGAGCACTGGTGTGATTGGCTGACACATTTCACCTGTGTCACAATACATATATTACAACTTTGAGTATCTACTAATACTGATATGAGTCCAATACTGTCTTTTATCCCCTTTAAACATCTAAACTCTCATTAACACTGATACATTTACCACCCATTCGTAGCCAATCATTTCAAATTATAGATCAATATTTTTTTTTTTTTTAGATCAAATCATGGACATTGCCTCAGTGGGCTTTGTCTCACAACCCTTGGCTGGATCCACCTCTGGTTGGGCACTGGTTGTCCCTGTGATGAATGGCCTCGGGTCTTTCCTGCTCTGTGAAGCTGTTGGACACTGTGCATTTGGACCCTGACCAGCCCAAACAGATCCACTGACAACCTCTACACACACGTTTCGGCAGTTGTTGCGTGTTACATTGCCTTTACGTTCTTTTTGCTGGGTTGTTGTTTCATTCATTTCAAACCTGCCTCACATCATGCCCTAAAGAACTAAAAAAAGCTACAAAACCATGCGATTGTCTATGTGGTCTTTATAAAGACAAATCTACTCGGCCACTTAATTCTTCCTCAGATGCCTCCGTTCCCCCATCCATGCATGCGCACAGCTAGAAAAATTCTGAGGTGCATGACAATAACCTCTGTGTGGACTGAGAACTTAGCAGATGGTAAAATCGGCGTAGTTTGTGAAATAGGGATTTATAAGCGCTGTTGGACTCAAAATTGATTGAACGAATTTAGGAATTGAAAAACATTGATTATCTAAAAGGTTAAAGTCTGTTAAATCGCCCTCTCCTCTAATAGGAAATCTAATAAGGTAAATCAATATGGAGCAAATCAGTTTTACTGTGCAGAGCATCACTGTATTTTTTTTTTAACGCATAAATGTCACTCAGGCACATCGAAGAACTTTATTGTCTTCTTCAAATGACAGTGTGTACTATTTTAGGAAACAGACATGACAGATAAAACAAAGGGGAAATCTTTGTGGGAATAAACAGAAGAGGATCATGGAAGGACCCATTTAGGGTTTAGAACTTGATTGAATGAGGGCTGATTTATATTATTCACTGATTATATGGCTCCTGATAACAAAGTTAATGAAAGAGGAACCAGCAGTAAAGGTATTCATTCATTTTCTTCCTCGTTGTAATGTCTTCATCACATCTTTTCAGTGTATACTGTACTCTATGTTATCTCTCCATCTAGTAATTTGTCTTCCATCTCGCTGTGTGGTCTGGTCCTTTAGGCCGCTGTCGACACAGAAAAGCTGGGACATTGATTAGACATTGACTCTGTACCCATTCAAATATAGAGCAGCTATTTCTAGCACACACAGATGTGTGTGAATGTGTGTGCATGACTGGAGGTGTAGAGCTTCAACTGACGTGAATCGTACGGATTTTTAAAGGCCCACGCTCCCACAGACACTGTCAGTAGCCAGCGTGTTTTTTTTTTTTTTAGCACCAAAATAGATTGCAGCTGCAAAATGACACACATACACACACGCATAAAGACAAACACGGCTATAGCAGGCGCCTCTACCAAGGATAATACACAAAAATTTCATGAAACCGAGGGATTCAGCTACCTGCAGTCTGCTTTAACAGAGTTACACCATTATCCATATTTAAAATGTGTTTCTATGGGTTTTTAAAATACAGAAAAACACTTGACTAATTCATTCGATGCTTGTAGCTCTCAACATGCTGTCGTCTCATGGATGTGAGGTCATATGAGAGTGAAGGTCAACAGCTGCACCAGGACAATGTGGAGCATTTCAAGTTTGGAACGTAGACTGAATGTAAAATTAGTCGTCATCTTCCGAAAAGTAAAGCCCAGGCAGTAGGACAGGAGTAGCGGTTTTCCACCAGGGGGGCAACTCCAAAAGAACTCCATTTGAATGGAATTCAATGGGAGAATTTTCACTTTCACTTTTAATATGTCAATAAACATTTTTTTTCTGTGGAGTTAATGGTCTCAGTTGCTAATTCAAGTCTTCTTCAAAAAAACATGATGGCAATTTTGTAAATTTTGTTCCCATATAGAGGAAAATAGACATTAAATACGATACATATAAGTGGATGCCAGTGTGGCCAGTTGGTGTTGTTCAGTAGGAGCCTAGTTGAGGAGTCTTTGGTTGCAAACGCTGTCATGATTCCAGTCAAATCACGAATTTCAATTATATAAAATGGAAATTTATGACTATGACCATTCATATTCATGGTCCATGGTTCGTAATTGGCACACCCAAATATATTTCTTTCTTTCAGTTTTTCTTACACCTTGTATACTCCTCTGAATGTGAACAAGAAAATTCACATTTTTTCAGCAAAATGTAAATCAAGTGATCTTTAAGCAAGTGTGATACTTTTTACAACTCTTTCCTGATTTTGTTTATTGTCCTTTAAAGATTGTGTGTGTGTATTTGAAGGCAGCCTGCAGCAAAATATCCTTGCACCAGCTTCTTGTCTGTTAGTTTTTCTCTAATTTACGTAGCTTGTCCTCTCTGTTTCTCTCAAACACAGCTGCGTGCCAGCAGCTGAGTACCATAGCGCGTCATTAGATGGATCATCTGTGTTCACAGCCAGCAGTTACAAATTGGATGAGTCATATTGGTGATCTAGTTGGGTGGAGTTTTATAGTGGTGCAAAATAACAGGTGCAATAAAGCCCACTGATTTTGTATAGAAGTATAATACACCTGTTGTGGCTGTAGAATCGTTCAAATATATATGTTAGAGTAAGGGTTGTTGGTTGCTGTAAAATAAGACCACATGTTTGCTATATACATAATCAATTTCACATTTTCCATAGCAAATAGTGACACATGAAAGTCTGTTTGCAGGTCCTGCGGCAAACTGCTGCATGTTGGAGTTTTATGAAAGCTGTCATCAAACTGTCAGCAGTCAAGTTTTTTTTCCAAGTTTGACAAGGACACAAGAGAGATTTTAACAAAAAGGTGTCTCTGAATCTGTTCCTTTAATCCTGTTCCTTTCTCTAGAAAAGCTTTTCCCTCATCAGTCCAACACTGTTGTAAGCCTTTAAGCTCAAAAGCACTAGAGCAGAGGTAGGATTTGGTTGTTGTGTAATGGATGGTTATGTGACTTAAACAGAGGGTGATTGCAGGTTAAATGATGTGCTGCAGTTTGGCTTCCAGTGAGACAGAAGAGCAGGATTTAAGGTTTTCCTGCTTTTTCAGAGATGGGTTGTTGTTTACTGATCTAAATCCAGTAGTCTGACTGGTGAGATGGATATGGTAAAGCAGGAGATGGTCAGGCTGAGGCACCTGCTTGGTACTTGAAGCATGTCGGACCAGAGAAGATAATGATTTTTGTTTGTTTGTAAGCCTGACAGAAATTCTTGACCTGAAACGTGCAAAAATAGGAGACAACTTTGCAGTTGCCTTCCTGCTGTGTAAATCATCATACTGTCTGATACTAAAATTTAGACAGGACCCAAACACTTCAAACAATCTCAGAATCATGGACATTAAAATTCATGAAGCATGTAGGTGTCAGTGTGACGTTTTATGCAGCAGCTGCAGTAACTGATACATCTGCATTTACATCAGCTTGATCTATTATTTATCCCTAAACCTCAGGATGCTTGAATCTGTGGAGCGTATAACACACTCTGACTTTTGACCCTTGAATTGGTTCCATAAAAGTCTCCAAACACATTTTAAAATGCAAAGAGTGGAAGAAAGCTCATGAAAAAGAAAGAGGAAAGGCCACCACTTCCAGGAAAGACAGCCACACAATAGATATGTTTTTTTTTATAGGAAAGAGTGCAACATTATTTTATTACATTTTAATATTTTAGGTAGGTTAACATACATGAAGACCATAATCTGGGAGAGTTTTAAAAGACTTTTAGCTCAAATCCTATTAGCTCTGGGTGTAAGGAGAACATAGCAATGAGCAGACTTCACTGTCATATAAAAACTGATTGCGGCATCTCAGCTGTCTCTTTATATGGGCTCCTGCAAATGCAGCTGATAAATTTTACCTCTCATTCATAAGCACCCACACTGTCCCAAGGTTTATCGCAATCTAAAAACAAATGGTTTGAAAGGAGATAGTGGCCAATGAAAATAAAGTATCTGAAATTTGAAATCTGAAAAATGGTGGTAGTGATCTGTGTGGTGTCCAGCTGCAGCTGTGCTGCTAGGCAATGGCTGTAATGTGATAGGGAAATCCCTCATAGACCAGACTATTTCATTTCAGTTTGTTCTCTGGGGGTCTATGCAGCCAACAAAGAGCACCTGCCCTCGTCACCCGAGTAGTCTTTCTCCTCAGAAGGATTCAGACAACACTTACAACTGGCCACTTTATGTGTTCAACTGCTCGTTAATGCAACTGGTCCATCGGCTAATCACATGGCAGAAACTCGTGACCCGATGAAGTCCAAAATTGGCATCAGAATGTGTAAGAAAAGTGACTTTGAACATGCATGGTCATGGTCATGGACGGGCAGGTCTGAGTATTACAGAAACTACTAATCTATGCAGAAAATGGTCCAAGAGGGATACCTAATACCAAATTAAGTGGGTTTTATGTGTGCTCAGGGTGATGAATTATTCTATTTCCATTTAAGTCTCCTGCAGACCTGCTTAAGAGATTGCGTGCCTCCTGTAAAGCAAGGTCTCAACCTCTTTGACAATCAAGTAGCTGTATTTATACGAGTTGCAACTGAATTTAGAAGACACAGCTAGAGCTGTGACTGGTCAATCAATAGAGCCTGCAGCTGCAGTGAAGTGAGGCGGAACCACTGCTAAATGGTTAAAGAGCTGGTACAGTCGATGGTCTAGTTTGTCAAGGGGTAACTGTGTCAGTGCCATTTTTAGGAGGACGGGTTAGCTTCACTTCAAGGTGTTGATCTGACATGATGTGATGACAGGATGCTGTCAGATCAGAAACCACTATCCTGTGTGATAGAATCAGGTCAAGGTTGTTACCGGTGATGTAAGTAGGTTCACACAAGAACTGGGTGAAACAAAAAGAAGCAGATTAGTGGAATTTCCTAAAACCTGCATGAGACATTCTCACTTTCACTGAAAACGTGGCTGAAAAAGACTCAAGTGTAGGCTATTTTTAGTATAGGTTTGCCCCTTTATCTCACTGCTAGACAGCCTTTTCCAGCAGGAAACTGAATGTTTTGCTCCAAAATCCATAGAAAAAATAAGTGATTTTACATCATGGCACAGTGGAGTTATTGATCCAGTGAGTTTAAATGTCACTTTATGACTGTGCTGTTTTAAATCCTTCCTTTGGATTTACCTAAGTAACACAAACTCACTTAAGGAGGCAGACGGAAGGGAGAAAGGACTTGGGTGCGGGAGAATGAGTGGTTTACAAAGTGACAGCTTCCACTTGGAGAAGCCTGTGTAAGATAAAGTGGCACAGTCCTAAGGTATCATAGAGTCAAGCTAGTATAAATGATATTGGTGTCTGTTGTTAAGGTGCTAATAACAGTTTTTCCTTGCATCCATATATTCTATAATGTAAAGACTAGTACAGTCATTGTTGCAGTTTTGCTTTTCATGATCAAGAGAAGCAATTGTCATTGACAGAAACCTGAAACTTATACCTTTTGATCTGTCCAGCCACAACTTCCAAAAGAATCCATCAATTCTTATGTTTAATGTAGTGAATAAAGAATAAATAAACAATTACTTCTTATGTTTTTGATAAAATAATCATTGATGATGGCATTCCTTCTCTTACAGTGAAGTCTGACAACAAGGACAAGCAGGAGAAGTTGGATATTATGTTTGGTAAGACAGAAAAAATCGACGCCTTTGACAAGAAGGACAAAGACGAGCAGCACAGGAAAGACAGTGGAACTGATAAGAACCAGAAGTCTGACAAGATTTTCAAAGACGAGGAGAAGATGGAGAAGAACAAGGCCAACGAGAAGGCAGAAAAGGTAGACAAGCCAGAGAAAACCAACAAAGATGAGAAGGAAGAGGAGAAGAAGCTGGCCGAGAAGAAGGAGGAGAAGGGAGGGAAAGGCACCACCAAGCCGGCGACAGGCAATGGCAGCAAAAGTCCTGACAGCAAGAGCAAGGTGGGTCACACACAACCACAGAATATTGAAATGCTCCGCTGTGCAAATATATTAAGTGCACAGAGACCAACACACCCGAGGGATAGTAAGAAGAACAGTCCTGTCAACTCAGGGTCACGCTGGTTAACTCTCCCCTGTCATTGTATGAACATTTCACATTAACAGCTGAGATTAAGACACTCAGGAAGTTATTTCCTTGTACAAACCAAAGTGGCAAACAGTGGTGACATCACCAAGAATCTGGTTTCCCATTTTGATGCCAATAGAACTGTGATTTGGCTGCCACCATGTTAAGAGGCACCAGGCTCCTACTGAATCCTACCAGCTGTCAATCACACTGGTGTCCACTCATATGTGTCATCCTTTTCATCTATTTTACTCTAAATGGGAATATAAATCACAAATGTTCCATTCTTTAAAGTACATTTTATATCTATATATATATAGATTTTAAAAATCTTTGTGAGTCAGGTCCAAACTTTTTTTGAGTGTTTTTTTTTTGGCACTACTTCAATTCAATTAAATGATAATCTCACTGGAGCAGTACAGTATATTACCAACCTACTGCATATTTCTTGCATTGCCAAGCTTCTGACTAATCTCTGACTAATCTCTGAAGTTGACTGAAGTTGATTTGTGTGATTTGTGCACTTTTGTTGATTTGCAGTGTTTGTGTATGAATATATCAAATCTTTAATACCAGATTTCCATATCAATCACTACCTTTAGCCCTCATTTTCACATTTGACGCTTATAGTGTTCTAATTTACTGCTCATGAGCGTTTCTAAATTGTTATTCAAAGCTATGATTAATGGCCTGTTGCCATATGGTTGCAGAACGAGCTGTCATACCATGCTGTTATTGCAATCAGTGATTTCACCTCTGCTTTTTTCTCTGTCTACCTATATCTTTCTTTCTTTCTTTCTTTCTTATTTTACTTGTATTTTGACATCCAATTATTTCCATAACCACGACCAGCCTGACATGGCTCCAGCCAAACCAAACGCCACCAAACCCCGTCCATCCACCCTCTCCAACAATGGTGAGGCCACTTCGACCAAACACCCCTCCCCCACCCTCACCTCTAATAAAAAAAGCCCTCTACCCAAGCAGACAACACCCAATGCTGCCAAGCGACCACCAATGGCATCTGCCAAGGTGAGTATACTCCTCCTGGTATAATATAATAATATTTTAGCATAATATACCTAAATAAAGCGGTTCTGAGGACTGAAGTTCTCTGGCCAGTGATCTCAGATGCCTGAAATCTGATGTAACTGATTTGGATGGAGGTCAGAGCTCACTTCTCTGGACTTCCATATCTCTTCCAGATGCTCCTTCATCCCCGATCGTCGTCTTATGCTCCTTCTGTCTGATTTTGCTGTTAGTGGGGATTTCCACACGTATCACTTCCCTTCAACTTTTGTGCTTCTTGTCAACCACAACTGTGACTGGTTTATTCATCAGCAGGTGCTCGTCTGTCCCACAGGATCAGTGGTGTGTCCCACTGGGACTTGGTATTCATAGTCAGCAAATGTGTGTCTGTCAGCCTACTCTAGTCACCCCTCCCAGGTGCTGTTTTCAGACATGATCTCTGGGTAATATCTAGAGATTTGGATCTCAACATTCTCCATAGTTTGTAGTCCTCAAATGATGGTGGCAAGATGACATTGTCTAGGTGAGACTTTAGAATGTATAAAATGGAGGTAGTCTTCCGGTTTTATAAATGTAGGGGAGAGTAGCAGTTAGCTATTAGGGAACTCTTTTTTCACTTGATTTTGACCTGATGTTCTATTGCACCTGATTCTTCAGGTGCAATAAGACATGAAGAGAGTTTAATAAGGAACATAGACGATTAACCACAACACAGTGGACACCAGTGTGATTGACAGTTGGTATAATCCAATAGGAGCCTGTGTAGTGACATCTGTGAATTTTCATTTGCAAAAACCAGCATTACGCTGGTCAAATCGAAAAATCTGGAGGCTTCACAAAGTGAATTTGTTTTGCAACCGGAACACTGCATCCATTTTATTTACAGTCTATAGTTGAGATATGTTTAAAATAGCAGGGAAAACCTCTGGAGGATGCAGATGAATTTTTATTAGAGATTTACCAAATTTTTTATTTTTGAGATTTACCAAAAGAGTCACCAGAGAGATTCCCAGAACAGACTTTGTTGATCACACATACACTCTCTCACTCACTCATTTTCTACCGCTTTATCCACTGAGGGTCACGGGGGGGCGCTGGTGCCTAACTCCAGCTGACATGGGGCAAGAGGCAGGGTACACCCTGGACAGTTCGCCAGTCCATCACTGGGCCACATAGAGACAGACAACCATTCACTCTCACATTCACACTTAGAGTGTCCAATTGGCCTAATCCCCAAATCTGCATGTTTTTGGACTGTGGGAGGAAGCCGGAGTGATCACACTCGCTGGAGATACAGTAAGTGCATTTAGCTAGTGTATGCTGTCAGAGCTGACACTGAAGGCATCTTCCTGATACATACTATATGGATGCTCACCCTCATCCACTTCCTTTTTGTAGAGTGTCAGGATGCGAGCAGGTTTTGTACACAAGCCGGCCACTGGGAGCAATTTGGCTTTTACTTCCATTTTAGCCAAAATGTGACTTAAATTTGATCCGTCACAGTCAATGTAACTTACAACTCTGAAAAAGGGGATTTGAAATAATAATAATAATAATGATACAATTATGTTACACTTTTCTACGTTGTTGTTGGCGAGACTCTTTTATTGACAGTTCCCAATAATATATCATCCAACTGAACTGGCCATTTTCAACTGCCATTAATGTGATTTGAAAACTAGTGAACAGAGGAAGGACTTTTGTCATAACTAATCGAAGGACTTTTTTGTTTTCTTTTTACAAATCTCTTGGCTATTTGTTTTTAAAAGGTCTTTTACCTACAGTACATGGTCCAATAATCTGACAATGTGAGGATCTGTCAGTTTTTCCTTTTCCTTGTCTTCCTCTGTCTTCATTGTCTTCTCTCTGTCTTTAATCTTAACTCATGTCATGTTTGCATGAGTGTACATTCAGTATACAATGAAACAGTCATACTCATAGCCATACACTTACAACTTATCTACAGTATTTACTGTATACCCTGTCAACACACTTCTGATTCCCAGACTCCAGAAAATGGAACGGCTGAGAAACGCCCACCTGTTCCAAAGGCCACACCCACATCACGTGCACCTGCCAATAAGAACGGCTCCTCCACTGCCACTGCAAGCAAAGCTGCCGGTAAAACATCTTCCACCACTTCTCCAGTGTCTGCCCTCCCTTTTTTAACCTTAGCATGTGACATGTCAGTATCTCCACTCCAGCTTTGGCCTGATCATAGTAATTGCAATTGCAGGTGTGACCTCTAAAACAAGACCTGAACTCTCCCCAGTAGCTAGAAAAATCACTCCAGGCAACAAGCTAACTGAATTGCTACCATATGTTACCTCTTATCAGATTCAGTCGCTGGCTTTTGAAGACACCAGACTGGTATTTTTATCACATCACAAACAGCATCTCACCTCTCGATGTGAGGGAACTATGACTCAGTCGGAGCTGTTAGTCAAACGGGCGTTTTTCTCTTTGTGCACTTTAGTTTTGCATCCTCAGAGAAAAATGTATTATGTATTTCTAGATTCAAATTATTTTTTATTTGCATGAGTAAGTTCCATTATTTGGTGACTGTTGGCCCCAGGTCTATTTGGACACGCTATGACACCTCGATAAACAGTGAAATGACTCACTTTAGCTCCAACAGAAAGTAACACATTCTCCTGTATAGTCTTAACAATCAGGAACATGTTCCACATACAGAACAATACAGACTTTGGCTTTGGATTAGAAGTCAATTTTCTTTTTTCTTTTGTTTTTTTTTTTTGCTAATAAAATACACCACAAATTGTGCTGTAAAACTAAAACTGAGAGCCAAAAACAGGTTAAAGGTCACAAAAGCTGAGTCAGTCTTAATATAAAAATATTGATTAGTGCAGCTTTAAAGACTAAGTGTAATTACATTGCTATTTGTCTGCTGCAGCATAAACTACATTTCTGTTCAGTAAATCAATAGTTATTTGTTATCTGCACATACCAAAGAAGGTTTTTATTTGTTGTTTTATGTGTGTGTGTATTTTGCAGCAATTCCCAGAAAAATATCCTTCTGGTAATCATCTATGTAGATGGAAAGTAAATTTCTACACCGAAATTGTACACATTCACAAAAAAGCAGTGAAGCTACATGAAAACTACCTTCATTTTGATTCACTGTTAATCAAGCATTAGTGCAATAGTGGTGATAAAGGCTTCCATTCATTAAAAGAAGTGGTGTTAAGTTAGTGTGCGCTGTCTTTTCTATGCAGCAAACAAGAATGACAAGGCTGAGAGCAAGACGGGAGATGCCAAGAAAGCCAAGACTCCAGGTAACAAACTCAGACATTTAAGGGACATGGTGCTATCATGGATTTTGTATATAAAACATTTTGCAACTTTTATTAATAAAGTTGCATCTTGCGGCTGAATGTCCTTACTTTTTTCCTTCCAAGTGTGATGGAGAAGCCATGTAAGCTGCAGTTTCGCATCAAACCTCATAACATATTTGGTTTGTTCATTCTGGGCTATTGTAAAAACATGGTCGTCTGTGGTAAAGAAAAAAAAATCACCATTATTTACACTCAGAGCAGTAAATGGGCCACAGCCACCCCCTTCGTCTCAGGGTGCATGCTGACTCATGACTCACTGTCCTTTTGAACTAAACAGTGAAATTTTCAATGTTATTGTCATTTAAAACATTGCCTTTTGTATGTTTTGTTACTGATGCAATGCATTGCTGATAATAATCCATTTTAAGATGAATACTGGTGTATTCATGTATTCAATCCTTTGCATGGCACAACATATTGTGACGCGTTCTGTCCTTATCCCTCAACTCAGGTGAGAAATCATTTAATAAACATTTAACAAGGGCAAAACACAGGAAGCACAAGGAGAGTCATTAATGAGGGAAGTGCTGTAGCTGACTCACAAAAATGAAGGAGGAGGAGATACGGAAGGCAGAACATCGACTGTAGTGATGTACATAGCCACTTATATTGTGACTGACAAATGAAAAAGACAAATTTTTACGTGTCTTCTCTTTTTATTCTGTAGCTCGTCCTCGCCCGGCTTCCTCCACCACTCCTGCTACTCCAGCTGCCTCCACTAATGGTGACTCTAATGCTCACCGCCGCCGGGTCATCACCAAACCCCCTGTGCCAAAGCAGGTCCCACTGGAGAAGAAGCCGGCAGTACCACGCACTAATCGAACTCCCCGTCCCATAAACGCTCCGACGCCAGACCTGAAGAATGTCCGCTCCAAGATTGGGTCCATAGACAACATCAAGTATCAGCCCGGTGGAGGAAAGGTATGACAAAACTGAAAATGAATTATCATTAACCTACAATTCATGAAAAATTCAGTACATTGTTGAATCTGTCAAGATTCCTGATCTCAACTGACTTCTGTGTTACTCCGAACTAAATCCAGACTTCTAAAATACATGGAAACATGTTATTCTGACTGAAAGTAAACACAAGAAGACAACAGCAAGAAAAAGATGTAGGAATCCAGGCCGGTAAAGACCAAGTTTATTCTCTGTCAGTTTAAAGAAAAGACTCAACAAGGTAACAACCAGCCACTGGTTAAAACAGAAACAGCCGTCCAGTTAAATGACGTAGCTAGACTTAACTGTTTGTAGAAGCTTATTGAGTGTCTTTATAGTAGGACCAGACTACCAGAAGAAAAAAAATTTGCTGAAACTGCTCTCACTACACTCTCAGGCTAAGTCAAGAAGAAGCTTTCCAGGTGTCTCGTAACACTTTATCCAATCAGGAGCCAGAACAGCTTGTGTGGTTAGGCCGTTTGTTGGTGAAAAATATGCCCATACCTCGCTAAAAACATGCTTAAAGGGTACGCAGGGAGGGGAAAGCCAACCAGTTCATTTGCAATGTTTTGCTGTCGCCTAATCAGCTGACTGACTGCTGTGGGTGGAGCCAGTTCAGCTCCGCCCTGACTGCACTCTACCTTTTTACTCTGGTACCTCAAGGAAAGGTGCAGAACAAATGGAATGGTACGGGCTGGTTATTTTGGTACTACTCCTAATAGAAACACAAAAAAAATAAGTACCGTGCTGTACCAAACCAAACCATTCCACTCAATGGAAACATGGCTAAAGATGGCAGTAGCCTAAGTAACATATCAAATCAATTAATGAGGTCTCTTTGGTCATAGGAAAAAGGAAAGAGAAGGTAGAGAAAGATTAAGCACAATTGTCATTATTTTTTTGTTTTACTCACTCGGTCAAACATTGGATCTTGTCTCATTAAGTTATCCATGAATTACATAAGAATGTTTCTTCTGATGTCTTTCCTTAGGACTGCCACTTATACTTAATGGACTTTCTCTAAAGAGTGTACAGGCTGGTTATTTATGTCTTTTGAATTGACTAGGAATCCAATCACGAAGTAACAAAATAATCTCCATCACCTGTGACAACAGTTGCTGCCTGACAATCATCAATACACATTGACGGGTGACAAATTCAAAAGAAAATGCCTCCAGATGCCTTGACAGAAGGGCTCAGCAAGCAATTAACATCCAATCAGGCTCTATGGCACGTGTAAAATATGCTAAGTGGATGCAGTTGATGTTGATTTTCTATCTTGATGGCATGACGGAAATCTCTAAATGAAGTGAAGATTCACTGATTGGGCTGAAATGACAGGAGCTGCACTCACATCTGTGAGTAAACGGGTTTGGAAGTTGTGGTCGACAGAGCGCAGCTGATGCTTGTAGTGTGCACTGGTGGTGACAGGTGAGGGAAAAGTGAAGAGCATGCTCACATGACCTAGAATGTCAGTGCAGGATGTGGTCAGACTGCATGGACACTACATCAGTCTGCTGAAGGTCGCAGAAACTGTGTATAAATCTGTCATCAGAGAAATAAATGCACATTTGAAATATCAGTGGTGCAAAAGAACCCTCAGGCTCTGGTCTCCAGACATGCAGACAATATTCTTGATAGGTCGGTGAGGTCATGTGTAAAGAACACGTCCAGTTTGGTATAGGCTTGACCCCAACAGAGAAAGGATGCAGTGACCCAGTTATGCTCTGGGTGGCCAGTTGCTGGTGTAATTTGAGTCCATTTGTTCTCTCAGAGGAAAGGGTCACAGACAAATCAATAGAAAGCCATCACCTTTATCATAGGAGGAGACATTTGGTGGTGCAGGCATCGGAGCAGGATCCCTCCTGGGAGCCTTTCGCTGGATTTTTTTGTGTAGCTCTGGAACACGGCGGACAAAACGTATATCATTTTTGGCATCAAAATTATTGCTTGAAAGACGGACGTCTGCCAATGTGGTTCACTCCAAAATAAATGGGTTTCATATTAGTCCTGATGGGAGTCCTCTCTTCCGTTTTAAAGGACATTTATTAGAGATTTTTGTCTTCAATAATTGAACAAATTTTTTTTTTTTTAATTAGATGTCAGATAAGAAACAGCTTTTGGGGAAAAAATACTGAATGCATTATCGTGTTGTTCAGCAGAGAGCAGCACTGAGACACCAGTATTCATCTTAAAGCACAGGAAATAGGTTTCATGAAGGGGCGACTTTTACCTTTTTAAGATCATTAAACCGTAATTTAATGAAAATCAGTCAACTTTCTAATCGCAGTTTAGGTTTGGAATCACTGTCCGGGATTATGGTCACAGATGAGATTATGTCATCAAGGAGAGATGGGTGGGAGCCAGAGGGATACACTGTTTGTTTTGTGACATAGTTAATTGTTATAATGTATCATAGTATAAAGTTTAGCTATGTTGAGAACAAAGCTAAACGTGACACATATTTATCACAGTTACATTTGTGAATGAATTCAGTTTTAAATAATGCATTGTGTTGCATTAACCAGACAGATGGTTTTGACAAATTTCATTTTTTTTTTTAAATTGCTGAACTGGTATCAATGCATTTATAGATTTTTTTATTTTTTCTAGAGTGTAAAAATAAAGTATAAACAAACATAAAAACTTGAATTACATAGTATCAAGGACAAGAACAAACCAAAGAAGTACAGATTAGGCTAGTGCACGGTCTAGAAATTGTCCAAACCAAATGTTTTTATAAGCAGCAGCAACTGCAAAAGTGTGAGTTTGGGAGACAAAAGATAGATTTGCCATCAGATAGACCCAGGAGCTGAGAGACAGTGAATAAGGTCTGTGATATAAGAGAGGCCCGGACCATTTAGAGCCTTGAAAGCAATCTCTGAGGTCTTCAATTGAATTCTAAAACGAACAGGGAGTCAGTGAAGAGCTGCTCAGACTGGGGTGATGTGCTTTCACATCCTGGCAGCTGCTTTTTGGACCAACTGCAGAAAAGTTAATGAAAGGGGGGGGAAGGTCTGAATATAGGGAATTGCTATATTATGGCTGTGCTTTAATGATGGCATGCTACTAAACTTGCAGCAAACAGCAGTGATACACACAATAAAATGAAAGAAAAAACAAACAAATCTTATTAAGATGTCATCAGAATTAAACCGTCCATTACTTTGAATAAAATTGATTTTAAGAGTGTTGACAACATTCGGGCGCAACTCAACAAAAATATACAGAAATCTTACATTTAGGTTAATTTATTTCTTTCATAATCAATTCGTCTGTAAATGATTTTCTCATTTAGTGGAATATTCGTTCGGTCCATAACATGTCAGAAAATGTTGAAAAATGTTTATCGTTGTTTTTCAAACCTAGAAGTGATGATGTTCCCAAAAGTCTTGTTTTGTCCATAAACGAAAACGATTTAATAATTTATTTGTTATATGGAGCAAAGAAACCAGACAATGTTCATATTTAAGAAGCTGAAAAATGAAATAACTTGTTTTAATTTGTTAATCAATTTTTGAGGATTAATTTAATAATTGATTAATCAAGTTATTATTCCAGCCCTAGTCACATTTAATATCTTTAACCAAGATGATTTTTATTTTATTTTATACAGATAAATGTATGAATGGAAAGGAAAAGTGTCTCATTTTAGATTTAATCACTCAATGAAATGAAAAATAAATAGTCCTGATCCTCCACCAGACACTCATATCATAGACTTAAAGGGTTTTTGTCTTTTCTTACTCTGTACATAAGGCTGACTAATGTGCAAGGAAATATCAGATCCTTGAAGCTTTTACATCCCTGTGTGTGTCATCGCCACATGCTGCGTCACAGACACATTTGCAGCACAATATTGTCATCTATGCTCAACTCTGCTGTGCAAACACGTAATAAAGGATAAGACTCGGGTGGATAGAAAAGAAAGGATGTGCTTTGTAAACAAAGAAGCTCAAGATCAGGTTGGAGATTTTGACGAAACACGCTCTCATTCTGATTTAATAAATGCAGACCCATGTTTAAAAAAATACTTCTCTTTATTGTTACACTGTATTTTAAGGTAAAGCTCTGTTCATGTATACTTACTGATTCCTCCCATTGATTTAGCACACAGTGTTGCACCACTGGAAACAGTGCAGCTGTCTTAAAGAATCTCAAAGTCCTTCAATAACTTAGACAAAGTTGGGGGGAAAACAATGAAGCAGTGTTTCTACGTTTCTGTGCACACTCACTTTATGATTCTTCAATGTGCTGCCCGTGTCTCCTCAGTGTTGTCACTGCGAATCACAGACATCATCTGTTCTACTTTATACCTGACGTGTTGATACGACACGTCAGTCCATCCATCCTGTCTGTCATCACCTGCCTGTGACTCGGCATTAAAATGACCTTTATTACAACTGCACAACACAGCGTGCTGTGGTTGGAGGCATTTTTAAGATTCAGTTTAAAGGGATAGGTTACATATTTAACATGGCCGTTGGTGGGGACACACAACTACAGCTGGGTGATAGAGAGAGGAAAAATCACATCACAGTCAAGTGATACCTTATATATCCTGGTATATTTGCAAAATGTCAAACCTTTTTGAAACATTTCAAAGACAAGCATCCAGACTTGTTCAAAGACTTGAAAGACCAGCAGGTGATTAGATAAACCAATAAAGTTGACCAAGATAACACCGTTGTTCTCACGCAAAGCCCTTTTAATAATTAGATGATGAAATATTGACAATATCTAATTCATTTCTATATATGTAATTTAAAAGGAATATATATTTAAAATCCCCTCAAATTGTTTTCTGCGTAGCAGCAAACAAATCCATAATTATGTAGCCTGTAGGTCCCCAAATAAGTGTGTTTTTAATTATGCCGAATTTTGAGTCATAAGTTAGTATAAGACACATCCGCACACATATAGCCTATATGACAAAACCTAGATTGTGACAGGTTATATTTAACCATGATCAGTCTAATAAAAAGTATAGTTGTTCTGTGTGTGTATTTCTAAGAAACTTATCTTTAGCCCTTTAACCTTTAATTTGTTGTATTTTATATTGTTTAGTAAAATTCTGTGTTAATATGAAGAACAATAATGACGGAACTATTTGGCTTTCATATGTAGTATTCAGACATGAAACAATTATTTTGTTTTTTCTAAATTCTGAATTATTTACAAATTCATTAATGTCACTAAATACTGAATGATCTTATTCAGGTTTCTTGAGTAGGTTTACCATTTCCTGCTGTGTCTCTCCTTGTGTCTGCATGTTTTCATGGCTGTCTGAAGTTCGTTCTCTCCGTGGTATGAACTGCCTGTTTGTCTGAAACTGCTTCATGTCAGTCTCCCTTGGCTTCCTGCTCCATATTCCCTTGACACCTCACGTCTCCCCACTACTGTGTTCATCCCGTCACACGACACGAGCGCTCTTTTCACTATCGTCCTGTTTCATATTCACAGTGACTCCTCACTTCCTGGCCCCTGTGTCATTTAGACACACGACCATGACCAATTAAAGACTCTGATCAGTGAAGGGACGGAGGCTGCTGCTTTTTTATTTTTTGTGCACAATTAGACCCGAGTCGTCAGTTGAGAAATGATGTAGAGTTTTTTGTTCTGTGTTTCACAGTGGCAGGTGTGTTCCACTTCACACACACGTGCACAAACAAATTCCGATTTCGCATCATAATAAGTGACGATGACTCTTCCTCAGTGATAATGACAGACTCTTGTCTGTTATGCATTTTAATATTCTCCTTTTCAGCAGCGCCGTGTTGATCTAACCGCCTTTTCCATTCTCAGTGTTTAGGGCGTGGACATTCAACATTTCTGTAATGTGTCATTTTATGTGTTGTTTCCTTGCTGCTGGCATTTGTTGGGCTCTTAGGACAGTACAGTACAGTCATGCTGTTCATCTGCTCTATTTTTTCCTGCCAACTGAATGGTTGCCATTGTCCATTTCATAATGTATATCACTGACATTACTTTCCTCCCATTTTATTGGCCCATAACTACAGTAAATCCTATGTAATCTAACTGGTGCTACAACTACAAATTAATCATACACCCACACATTTGGCTGAACTATAAACCTTCATTTTGCTGTTTTTTTTTTTTTGTTTTTTTGGTTTTTTTTGATCCACACAGTTACATTTAATGCAACCATGTTGTATTTTCCTCCTTTTGATTGGCTACAATAGACGACAGACACTCATCCTCACCCCCCTGCCCCACCATTTTATCAGCCCCACATCCCCACCACTCCACCTGCTCCTCCACCCAGTTGTGTTGTGGTATGTGGTTTGTTGGAGGTTGTATTGACCAGGGGGTGGTTATCTCCCCAGGTCTCCTCCACCCAGAACAACAAGACATCAGACCCCACCAGCGCCACTGCCGCCAAGGCCAAAGTGAGTCGCCGCCATCTACACCTTCACACAAAGCCTCCACTCTTTCTCTCTCTGCATTCACCACCTGCACATTCTGCAACGTCCACAGTCGCACTGTTCCCTGTTCTACTGTTCTACACTGCCAAAAACTGGACTGATTATTGTTCCCAAACGATGGTTTTCCTGACAGCTGACAAAAATGAACATTTCCATGGTGATTGTTTTATGATTCAAACAGCAAACAGGAGATCACACTCACTTTCTGACTTGCTTCCATTAGTTTTTGAGTACTGAACCTTCATCAGGCATGTGCTGTCGTCTGTGCTGAGCTGTTTAAAGCTTGACAGCCACATAAACATGTTCCCAACATCACGACTGAAGACACTTGACTCCTCAGTCGCAGGTTTGTTGATGTTACGAAGCAACCGAAACGTGCAAAAGAGAAATGTTGTTCTGTTTGAGAGATGTTTTCTCAAATATTTTTTGACAGTGACAAACACATCATTAATTTTTTCATTAATTTAATCTTTTTATTGTTGTGTATGGAGATGTTTGGCTTTGATATTTTGTTCCGCAAATTCGTGCTGATGATTGATCGATTTTGTATGACAATGTTTTTTTTTTTTAATGTAAATGATGAGCGTTTCAGTTTGGCGTATATGGATCCTTGTCAAAAAATAATTTGCCTGATACGTAACTATCACTGAAGCACAATACAGACATTGTGTGGAATTTTCTGTTTACTGTTTGAATCCTTGCTTGAATCTTACATACATTTCTCTTGAAAAATTATTTTTTTTATATATATTTTTTAATAATATTTATATTATATAGTTTAGAATACATTTTGTAAGGAAGACTTTAGATTAAACAAAAGAAAAATATTAAAAAGCCCCCTGACTTTAACTGCCACATTTATAGTAATATTGTGATATTGTATGAAACATTTTGGAAACATAGTCTCACTTAACCTTTACTGAACAATGGACACTGTGGCCACAAGTAATTACATTTTCATCAGGTAGCTTTACTGAAATCTATTGCCGTAATTGAACGTAATCAGTGTAAATGGGCGGCAAAATTGTCCTCTGTGTCTGAGCTAACTGCGGCACCATTTTCATCCCCATAACATGTACATGCACTGAGCTTCATATATTGTTCAACACATTCAAACCAAACTACATCCTTCTTCTAATTTCACCAGCATCATTATCTACACTTCTGTATCCATCCATCTTCCTAAAGGAAACCCCAGTGGGTTCGATTTTCCTTGTAGAAAATCAAACTGATTGAAGTGGCAGCCATTGACGTCGCTAATTACGGGAAAATTGACCATTGACCTTAATGACTTTTTCTGAAGTGCAACGATAACAAATTAAGCTGACATTTCTGACAAAGACAACATGAGCTTTTGTGCATGACAAGATTCTCAACATTGTCCACATCCATGGTTGTGTAACTGATACAGTACAATAGCATCCTGAGAACACAGTGAAATGGCGTGTGTCCTTTTTAGGGTTGTAAAAGGGCGGAACATTTCCTGATAAATTTCCAGAGACTTTTCAAGAGAATTAATGAGAATTAACTGGAAATTTTGGATAATGTAAAGAAACTGTCTCATATAAAAAATATAAACATTTCATTTTGTCATAAGCTGATGATACAATTACAAAACATGATGCAGAGATAAGTATATTTAAGTTCCAAACCTTCAGTTTTGAAAGTTTCCAGTTTATTCTCTTCAATTTGCAAGGAAAGTTTCCACTCTAGTCATGTTTGGTTGTAAACTTTCACTCCTCTGGCATTTTTATTTTTTTTACAGCGCAGCTCTAAGTTTCAATGTAATATTCACATGTGCGATAGAAATATTCTGCCGTGTTACTTTGCACACACAGATGTGTCTGTGTGTCTGTGTGTGTGTGCACATGTTAAGAATATTAATGCTGTGAGTCATACCATTGCTGGTGCGACCTGCGTCATTGTGCCGTTTTCAGGTGGGGGAGACTAAGATAAAAGACAGAGGTGATGAAGAACGGTATCTCGGGTCTGCTGCAGGGCTTTTAAATGCTCTGTCTGTGCGTGTGCACGTGTGTGTGTGTGTGTCATAAACACTGACTTTGTCAGGACCAGTTGTCCTCGTAGAGACCAAAATCTGGTCATAAGGAGCCAGAGTGTATTTTCTGAGGCACTGGTTACGTTTTTGGGCCCAGAAGTTAAGGTTAAGGTTAGGCATTAACTGGTGAGGTCAGTGTAGCTGCGCAAATCTGCATATGTGTGTGTGTTTGTGTGTGATTTCCTCAGGGTCTCACTGTTAATTTGTCTTATTGTTCACCTTTACAATCCAATCCATGTTACTGAGCAGACAAGTAACTGTCCACTTGATCTTCTCTCCTCCACAGTCCTGTAGTTGTAGCTTGCAGTAAGCTGCCATGCCTACAACAGCATGTATCACAGCATGTTGCATGTGCCGAGTCACTTTTTTTTCATTTAATAGTTCAGGTAGTTTTTGAAGTGTTGTATGGGTTCTGACTCATGGCTGCTAATAAACACAAGGGGGCTCACCTAACATTTTAAGAATGCGTTTATTGCTTTATCTCACCATTGGACAACGTTTTTTCAGTAGTTTCTGTTGCTTTATAAACCGCTCAATTTTTTGCACCAAAGGTCGCAGAGAAAACATGGGAGCGGCTTGATTACTCATTTGGTTAGTTTGTGTCAATTAGTTAAATCCGAATGGGGGATTTCAAACACTGATGTCACCAAATAACACATTGAACTCACAGATGGAGGCAGCAGTGGATCAAGAACCCCTGTGTGCTGTGATGTAAAATCAGGGAGTGATCGGTTTACAAAGCAACACAAATTTAATTTTCTAGTTAGAAAAGACCGTCTGCTGATTAGATAAAGCAATAATGACATTGCTGACTTACAGTAAGCAGGTGCAGGTTTTATTATTAGCACTAGCATGTGTCTGTACTTCATGTAACACCTCATAAAACCTGAACTACCACTTTAAATCCTGTCCGTAAATGGAATTGCTCTGTCGTTATTCAGCCAGTGTCTTCCTCCTTTATTTTATTAAATCAAAATTGATTCTTGTAAGAATTCACATACACGCTCCTGAATATGTCCCTTCTGTTTTGGCATAATCTTGAACCAGAATTTCTTGTTCCTATTCTCAATGAAGTGATGAAATGATGCACAATACATTCACTGAACTCATGTGCAGGTAACTATCTATATTTACATAACAAGGCTGCTCTGTTTTCTTAACCTTCCAGTTGCTCTTTTCCACTGCTTACTTCTGTTTTCCTGTTACTCTCTTTCTTTCTTTCTTTCTTTCTTCCTTTCTTCCTTTCTTTCTCATCTGTGCTCTGGTGTGTCTCTCTCTAGGTTCAGATAGTGCACAAAAAGCTGGACTTCAGCCATGTCACATCTCGCTGTGGCTCCAAAGACAATATCAAACACGTCCCTGGAGGTGGCAATGTGAGTACTGCTGTCGCTCGACGCCGACTCTGGTTAAGACGAACACTCATCTTATTTTATGCAATGTATTTTTGTTTCACTTGACAGTTTACCTTCAAAGAAATTGGATCAAATAGGAATCTTGTTATTGGCTTTTAATGGCATTTTCTGTTTCTTTAACCCCATTTAGTTGCTGCAAAAATATCTAGACACGTATATACATTATTAGTGTGTGTAAACAGTAAGTATGTGTGTAATTCTTCACACATACTGTATATATGTTCTACTCTTTTCATACTTACTTATCTGAACTCTGGCACAGTTAATCATGATTGGAGTCAAACTTACGCTATACAGTATGCAGTGCAGTGATAGATATTTACCTGAAAATGTATTGTTTTGCACACATATGGCTTTATCTGTTTGCATTTGGGAGTGAACTAAACTCAAGCCCTTCTGCCAGCACAATACAACACTTGCAGCACTATCATGCACCATCTCACAGTCACTGCCATTAATTAAACAAAATGTCTGAAGGTTAATCCTCTTAAGAGCGAGCCCACTGACTTTGCCTGTGTGTGCATAAATTGAAAATGATGATGTTAATAGATTTAATCTCACTACGATACAGAAAGTCAATATCCATTGTATACTATATGTGGAGCAGTCAATGCAAGTGCTAGAACAGAGCAACAGATTAGCAAATGTCTTCATGAATATTTAAATTGCATACGAAGAATTCAGATAATAATATTATAACACCTGATTATTAATGTTTACCCATACCCATCTGCAGTAATGTCTGACACTGAATATTTGCAGCCTTCTGCTTTTAAATGTAAATAAAACCATTGTCAAATAAGTTCACACAATGCTGTTTTAAATTATCAGCCCCACACAACTTTCTCTGAATTGTCCAACGTTGTAAAGCTCAGTAGGACTGAAAATAAAAGAACAGCGCGCTCAAAAACCTGTTCCTTCCAAGGTTTGATGGGATAAACCCTTCCTGTCTCCGCCCACCCCAGCTCTGCTGCTGTATTCACACAAACACTCCCTCAGTCAGTTCTGATATTTTGGTTGACAGAGTCCATTTTGTCCAGGAAGGTCGACGAGAGGCAGAAAAATATCATCAACAACAAAACAAACAAACAAACAAAACAAAACAAAACAAAACAAAACGCACCAAACGTTGCGCCCCACAGCTTTAATAGTTATTAAATAATGCAAACATTTATATTTTAAGTGGTATCTGTTTTATCTTTTTAAAATACTAGCAGATGTTTTAAAAAATGGTCAGAAAAATCTTATTGTGCACAATTTTGCTCTTGTCATGCTGTAAAGTACATGTATATTGTGAGTTTGAGTCAAAATGGTTTGTCATCTTTAAAAAGTGGGTCTTCACATAAAAGGTTTGGGAAACACAGATCGAAAGCATATACTATGTGCTGGACATTAAAAGGATAATGGGTGGTTTTAGGTCAACTGTGTGTGACTTTATCGCACACTGTCAGGAAGGTCACGGACAGCATTTTTCTGAGTCCACTAATACCCACAGCTGTCAAACCACTCAGGAGTTCTCGCTGTGATCTTGAACACACGCTCTCATGACGTGACAACAGCCTAACAACCGGCTGCTCCCGTTCCTCCAATTGCAGCCTGTCCTGATTCCTCAGCATAAATGGTGCATCATTTACCAGCCTCAGAAAACAAGGAGGCAACTTCAGTAAGAATAGACCGTATCAGAGAATCAAGCCTTACGGGGGTTTGTTTATGTAACATTCTCCACAGAGTAGTACAGAATAGAAGTGAGATAAGGGTTTGACAGTGGTTTTCTGGTGGATTGATTTGACATTGATGAATATATTGTAGACATTACTAGAAACATTTTATAACCCGACAGTAAACCTTTAAGAGTGAGTATAGAGCGGCTACATCATGATCCCTGTGTCTCTCCAGGTGCAGATCCTGAGTAAGAAGGTTGATGTGAGCAAAGTGACCTCCAAATGTGGCTCCAAGGACAACATCAAACACAAGCCAGGTCTGACTCAATCACTGCCTCTCTTCTCCTCCATTTTCCTCCCCCCACATTCTCTTCCTTTCCGATTTCATTACATTGTGTTGCTTCTGTTCTTTCCCAAGGCGGTGGCGACGTGAAGATTGAGTCTCATAAACTCAACATTAAGGCAAAGTCCAAGATTGGATCCATGGACAACGTGGGACAGACCAATGGACACAAGGTCAAACACAAACAGAGTTATAAGTTAACGCACAGTTCATCTCACTGGCTCTGCTGACTCATTGTGCTTTTACTGACCATCGCCACTAGATGGTGTGCTTTCAAAAACAACTACACCCAAGCATGCCTGTCTTTGTGTGTGTGTGTGTGTGTGTCTATATTTGGCAGCAGGAGGAGAAAGCAGAGGAGAAAATATCTTCACCCCCAACTGGAGCTCCAGCAACAGGACCAGCAGACGTTGCCAAGGCAACAGCACCTGGAGGTGTTGCTAAGGAGAATGGGGCTAAGGAGGCCACACCTACTCCTTTTGGGGGAGATGGACTGAGGGAGGCCCTAAGCACAGACAAACGCATCACTGAGACAAGTGGGTACAAACAAACAAACACACACACACACACACACACACACAAACAGCTGCTAATTTGCATTTCAGTGGTGCTATGATGTAGGCATTTAAATTTCAGAAAATGGATGTTAAAACATAATAAATATACAAAAAAATGTACCTGATTCATTAGTTTTGATAGGTATTAATTTAAAGTTGTTATTATGACACCAACATGGCTGTCAGTGGACAGAGAACATCCAGACACAACACTTAACTGCTGTTCTGAGCGGGTCCTCACACCATCTCATCTGCAACAGTGTGGTTGCACCCCACTTCTGAAGTTTTGAGCAGATTAGTCAACATATGGCCAAGCATAACAGTTTTTCTTTTCTTTTTTTTTGTGGCAAAACATCAGAATTTGCTACAACTTTGCTTCCCCCTAGAACCTGCACCGTGTCACATTGAATCGAACGTTTAATCTTTAGCTTGTCGAGCGTGACCTGACTACATTTTTTGTGCGTTCCAACCTCAAAAACGTGTACCAACTTTTGTTCATGTACATGTAACCTGGCGCAAGATCACCTAATAGAATTTTCTTTCATTTTCACTTTACCATGCCCATTCACAGCAATGTGTCAAACATAAATTTTAAGCAAAACTGACACATTTCGGTCATATTAGCTTTTTTCATATTAGATTTACTTCCGTGTGGAATAATAATAAAAGCAGGTAGTATAGTGTAGTATACTATGTCTCAAGCAATTCAGGTATAATATTACAAAGAAGCAGTATAAATAAATGTATCCAATACAATCTACAAAGCCTACATGTTGAATGCTTCACTATGTACTGTAGATACAGTCTGTAAAAATGTCAATAAAAATCAGCAACAGCATTTTTAGAGTCATTCTATTTGGCTGTTTATTTCTTCTTTATGGGAGAAGAACATTTGTACCACAGTACCAATAGCACAAATGTGTTGTTCATAGTTTAAAAAGTGCCAAATTACTATAACAGACTGATATCGGTAGATAATTTATGTTGTGATATAGGTATCGGTATTGGACATGAAAAAGTTTAATTAAGCCTTCTTTAATGCGAAATAAGTAGATATTGGGTGTAGCTGATGCAGTATATGCAGCATGTCTGGGGGAAAGAAGGTGAGCAGATGCTTTGTGACTAAATTAAATTATGAAGAGGTCTGCAGAGGTAAGATCAATGGGTCTTCGAGGTTAAATTTATCTCCTGCAGCCACTGCAGCTGGCTTCTAGACTCTTTAGTTCAGAGACATTAGACTTCTGCCTCCTAATACACTTGCCAGACTTGAGCTAATTGATGAATGTGCTTTATTGTTAATACAACAGGACCAGGAGCGTTTTATAATTTGGCTCACTTCATATAAACCTGTTCCCGACAGTAGCGGCCTGTTATAGATTGTCTGGCCAGTACATTTAGAGCAAAGTAGAAAATATCCACTTGTGTTTTTATCACTTTCTCCCCCCTACCTTACCTCTTTTTTACCCTCCACAGATTGAGTCCCAGTGACCTGTGGATTTCGGTGGGACACGCATGGCGTTCGCCGACCTGCCAATCAACAGATCATCCAACCTACCGCAGCGCAGTCACTTCCCTCTGGCCCCGCCCCTTCATCTTTGCCCACCACAGCAACAAACTGAACGCCTGCCAGCTTCCCGCTCCCGACCCTGACCTAATAACATCCGTGGGCTGACCTTTGGCCTTGCCTGTTACAGAGATTCTACCGTTAGTGTGTTGCTCTGTGTGGGGTTCCACTCAACTGATAAAAACCACCTCGTAAGCACTGATTTAGAGGACTTTAACCTTGATTCTAACAACCCAAACGCAATAAACCCACTATCATAATCATGATGATGTATTAACTATTTTCAGCATAGCCAGTTTTTCACAAAATATTTCCACGTAGAGTCTAATTTTTATGTTTAAACATTTCTACTTGTAGCCCAAATACTCACAACGACGTTTTGAGGTTTCACTCTGGTCTGGCTTTCACATTTACAAATCCACTTTAATCTTTCAATATTGTTGCCCCTCCTCCATGCCCAGTCCATGCCCATTTAGCTCTAGACCACACTAACCAATCTGAGGCTTTGCTGCCAACCAGCAGCAGAGCAAAGACTGTCAAGTCTGCTTAAAATCAACACATTCCAGGCTCCCAGGCAGCCAACAATTATCTAAATCTACAGTATCTCCAGCACTGCACGATGTCTCATTATACATCAATTAGGTATTATCTCCCAATACTTATATTGGTATCATTGCACCGGTTTGTCTCCTCTGGATTCATTTAAGTTGTGCTTATGCAGAACAGAGAAGATACTTTTTGCATGGAGAACGTCAAAGGATGTCAGATATTTTTCTTGTGTTTCATGAAAAGATGTATTCGGTGCTTAGGAGGGAACAGCAACAAAGAAGCCGATGATTTTGTGATTAGTGCAGGATAATCATGAGGGAGGGTTGGCATGAAGGGAGAGGGCTTCTATTGCGTTTCTGGATGGCCTTGGCTCAAAAAGGACTTGGCAGTGAACACAGTAATTTGATACAGCAGCCAAATATTTTTCGAGGCTGAAATGACAGTGTGAGATGACAGTGTTTGACCTTGAAGCTGTGAACACAGATTCAAGCTGTGGGAGTGATTCTAACACTTCATCATTATAGTGTTAAATCTTGGAGTTAAACTGCGAGCTGCTCCTTTTAATCAAGAATATGAGAGCACTGAGGAACCGTAATAAATGTACTGTATGTAGCACTTTTCTTGTTGTAAACTAAAGCACTAATTGACTGACTGCTTTTTAAAAGTCTCGGCACACTCCCAGGTAAAAATGTTCAAAAGTTCTGGTAACTTAAATTAGTCATTTAGGTTAAATTAGTAAATTAGGTTTTTCCTCATTTGGGCAAAGTAAAATGATGCAAATGTTGATGCAAGTTTCATTTGAGTAAATGTTTTACTCAAATGAAACCTGACCCAAGAATTTGTCCTGTTGGCAAAGTTTCGAAACCACGCTGATATCTGAGGGACGAGAAACCAATATGGTGGAAGCTTTCATATCTTCTTATTTTTTTCATCCCTTTTTATTCAAACCTTCCATTTCCAGGTAAATCTGATTTTAAAAAGAGGTTTGGAGCCACTTAAGACAATAGCAGTGTTATTTCTTTGTCCTGCTGACGCTTTTGTCAGCAACGGCTAAAACAGAGAAGGTTCAGAGAGCTGCTAGCACTTAGTACAATTAATGATAGCGGTAGACTACCAGGTAGACTACCAGGACAAGGAGAACAATATATTTTGGAGAGATGGGCAGATTATTTTTTTTTAATTTGCCACGCTTTCTGGTGTGACAGGGCTTTAATTCATAATAAGTATTTTATTTTGTTCATACGTCAGGGTATAACTGCAACACTTTGATTCAGATCAGTCCAAACTATTGTGGATGTTGCCTAAAGGCAGATCTGATGAAAATATTATTAAAAGACAAAAAGCACCTTATACTAAAGCTGCTGTTGGTGAGGTCATAGTTTGGCTAACTTAGCATTCCCCTCCCATGTCACTTGATATAGTTCGGTATTGGGTAAAAGTGTTGTGGCATACTGGAAAGGTTTTGTCTAAAAGTTTTGTCTAAAAGTAACGCTTGTTGCTGGTGGAGGCTATCGAAAGTTTGCGGGGCAGTGTTGGCATTGCCGACTTCGTAGAATGAGTTGTCAATGTTGCTAAAGCAGTGGCGACGAGGTGTCCACGAGGCAACCGGGAGAACATTCTTGTTGAAGATCCCCGTTGGGTCATTGTAGCGTTAGAACTTGCGTAAATGTGAATTTATTGGCTAGTGTCTGTGCTGGAATATTTGCTTAATTGTGGTCTGATCTTGGAAATATTGACATTTCTCAACTTGTGCCGCTCGCAACGCGAGCAAAGCATACAAACGTATCCGCAGTGCAGTTCAGGCAACCCTTGACTCTGACCAACTGTCTGTTTAACACGTTTTAACCAAAGGTTGTCACTGTCAGCAGCTTTTAAAAAGATACAAGTCTAACCCTTACAAACTCGCCGGTGTTTTTCTCTAAACCAGTCAATTCTCTCACATGCCACAAACTTTCCTGGCTCGGAAACTTTGAGTCTTTTTTTTTTTTGCCACAGCACAATGTCCCACCACAGCACACAAACACTGTTAAATGTCACTGTCAGTGATACGGTAACACATCACCTCTCATACACGTGAACTCCCCCGTGAGTCACGCCGAGTTGCGTTGTAGTATTTATAGTCTACGTACAGCTGTTATAGAGACGGACAGACTGACCACAGTGTCCTCCTCTCACAAATGTGGCACATCCTGGTCATTTGGGCCATAACAGCACCGTGTCCTCTCATTACCCGGTGCATCGTAGAACTCACTCTGTTAACTTTCTGTTCACACACTCACAGACACACACATACAAATATAAGCACATGCTAAACCAAGTGTTATCCCCCGATGCAAACCAGTCTTACTCCTAAACTTAACCACGCTTCATTAGGACCGGGTTTTGTTTCCCACGAGGACTAGTAGTTCTGACAAGGTCAGTGTCTATGCCAGAAAAGGTTCTTAAGAGCTAACGAAGACAATTACACACACACACACAATTCTTGTACAGCACACTCATAAACATAATGCATTCCCTGGCCCCTTACCCTAAATTTCACCCTAAAACCAAGTCTTAACCTTCAAAAAGCCCTTTAATATTGTGAGGATCTGCTAAAATGTCCCCACAAAGATTTTTGAATCAAAATTATAAACATAAAGACACGCTACACAAAGCGGCAGCCTGTAATAAAAGTGGTGTACTGCTCATTCAAGCATTTATCTGTTGCAGAAATGAAAACAGCTCTTTATCGTGTGTTTTGGTGGTCGATGTTGATGTCGTTAAAGCAACGGCGAGCTGTGTCGCTGTGTCGCCGTGCCGTTCCTGCCATAGTCACCGTCGGACACGTGCATCATAGGCCTTGTTCTCGTCTAGTTCGCGATCACGCCCCCCCCCCCCCCCCCCCAGGTGTTTTACTCCAACATCGTTAACAGCAATACAGCAAATCATAGTCAAGAACGCCCGAGGGCACCCACGCAGTCTCATGAGGGACAGACAGCGAATGACCACAGACGTTAATACGTTAGACGAGCCACGAGTTCACTTGGAAAGTCTGAAGTTGGAATTTTATTTGCAACTTGTAAATTATTTATTTATTTAGTAGAACTTATTAAATGCTACTAACAACTTAGCCACGTGAAGTGACAACTGCACAGCAGTTATAAATCTCTTTGGGCATATACAGTATTTCACCTTCAGTGTAGTGTAAATAGAGATGAATGGACATAAAGAGCTTTGTCGATGCTTTTTTTGGGTTTGTTTTAAGTTTTTGTTTTGTTTGTTTTCTATATGACATGATGGGATATACAAAAGAAATGTGTAAAATAAATTATCTTAAGTAGTTAGCTGTAGGCAACTGGACTTGCTTCAAAGTACCGAAGATAACTATGACATGGAGAACCTTCGCAGACATGAAAAATAATTAAGACGCCGAAAAGTAGGTTATTAAAGGAATCAGAGTTCAGTTATTCTAAAGCTCCAAAATGCTGTATGAATGCAATATTATTTTAGCAGAAATTCTGCTAAAATTGTAGTTCAAAATGAATCAGTGGGAAAATAACCTTGTAAGGTAGGGAATGTTATTTTTGCTTTCAGGTGTTAAATGAGTCTGTTTGTATTTTCAGGAAATCACCTAGTTTTGGAACTTAAGATTCTATGAAAATGACACTGTGATGTGACTTTGAGTTACAGGCCAGAAGCGATGTGATGTGTCACACTGGTAGGAAAAAAAAAAAAAAAAAAAAGAAAAAGAAAAGAAAATCAGCCATCTTACTCTTCTGCTCGCCGCAATTCTATGCATTAAGATGCTCTCCATTGAAACTATGAAGGATTGGTGACATGCTTGTGCGCGTGTCTCCTTATCTGTCAGATGTGTGAAGTGTTGCAACTGCATCCATCCTGTAGAGGGCGCCGCTTAGCCTCTTGAACACTGATAGTCTGGCTCCGACTGACACCTATCAACAAAAAAGGCAGATTGAGAAACCGTACGTCAACATTAGAGAAGCTGCTGTTCTCATTCACACTAGCTTTGGTGGCCACGTTCTATTATATTGTGTCTGGAACTTTACAGCTATTATAGTATAACTACATGGATTATGTACAGTGTCCCCTTCAAAGTCCTGTGTGCACTTTGAATACGGTGCCGACGCACTTCTGTGATATAAAAGTTGCTCATATTTAATATTGTCCTGCTCCTTGGAATCATTCTCATGAGTTGCCTGACAGTGAAACATGACATTTACACAATGTGAGTGAGTGGACCTTGTGTGAAAATGTAGGTGATAGGCAGTGGTTTGTAGGACGTTACAGTATTAGTGTGTGTTGGACGCTCCGTGGACAGTATCATATGATGGAATGAGTTGTGTGACACACTGGTGACCCTCCGTGGTCCGGTTCATGGGTTTTAGTCGTACTCTGTGTTAAACCCCCCCCCATTCTCTTTACGCTGACTGGTTTTTACTTTCTGACCAAGCCTCAAACTCACATTTCGTGTGTCCTGTGAGGTTTCAGGATTTCCAGAACATTTCATTCATTTAGCGCAGAGGTCTCAAACTCGCAGCCACTACTTTAATGCCAACTCATATTTACCCTCCTCTGCCTTGTAAACACAGCACAAGTTGCCAAAACACAGCTGCCACTGAGGAGTATGAAATATGCTTGTTAGCTACATTGTCATACATTGATATCATTACCGCACTATCATAATGGAATTTTGTCACACGAGTTGAATCTCATATCAGCCACACAAACAAACTATTACACTTGAGTTTGAGACCCCTGATTTAGAATGTAGCTATTTTAAACATTATAAATAATTCCTCTCTTTATATAGGGCAAATATAAAAGCCAACTTGTCTGATTTCAAGAACAGATTGATGCTTTTGGGTGCAGACGTTAGGTCATAACGTATAGTCAGTTTTGTTGCTTTGCAGCTTGGACAAAACGAAACAACCAGATTCACTCAGATTCGCAAAGTCTCGATTCCCCAGGTGTAACCTTAAATACCACCCTTCCGCTTCTGCGTCACACTGACCCCCGTTTTACAAGCAAATTTAGCATAGCAAAACGAAATGTGAATAATAAAATCCAGTGTCGTTGCAACACTGCTGAACCTTTCAAAACAAATACTTTCTAACAGGGTGGATACTGACAGATGAGCTTAAACCTGTAATCTTCAAGGACATAATGGTACTGTTAAAAAAAGGATAAAATGTACTTTTTCTGTTTTCAGTCTGCCTTTTGTTTCTGCTATGAAAAGGGCTGCTGAAGTTTCAAGAATGTTTTTAAAAAAAAAATGTATCAAAGATGCAAGATTATGAATTCATGGATGAGGTCTGTCTCTGTTCGGTTCTAGAAGATACTGTAGATCATAAATGGAAATGCTTTCTTTTTTTAATCAGATTCATAGTGCCGGGTAGAGAAAGGTCTGCGTGTGTTAGGTTTTCAGAAATTGTTAGTGCGAAATGTTCTACAGCCGACAGTGGACACACACACACACATCAGCAGCCCTTTCTTCTGCCCACCACCTTCCCAGTTAGATGCAACAGTAACGGGACTTAGTCTTTTTGGCTTGTGGTGCAAAGTAATGTTCTGTATTAGACAGCTCCTACATAGACATCTCAACATACCTACCAACACAGGACCGAATGAAGTAAGGGGAAGTTTCTTCTTAGTGTCAACATGAAAAGGTAAATTTAATGTTAAACTGTGGACCAATTTAAAAAAAAAGAAAGTGCTAGGAATATCAGTTGATTTTGAGCATATTTATCGTTGACCTTCACCTAGTTAAAGAAGAATTTATGAAGGACAGTGTTGGTAGATATGTACCTGGAGCCCCTAACTGTGTCCCACACCTGCAGCGGTTTGTCAGCATCACAGCATTGAAAAGTAGATTTCTCTGTTTGCAGCTAAGACCAGTGAAATCCACATTCCAAAAAAAAAAAAAATGTAGAGCTCCGTTGAACTGTAGTGAACTGTCAAGGCACTTTTGTTTGTTTCGTATCTTTGTATCTGTGCTTCTTTCAGCTACATTTACAAATCTGACATTACAAATTGAGAGTAATCTACTCCTCAGTCCTGTGTAGTGGATCCACTGTAGTGTGACGTGTTGTACTGTAGGGCACGACACCATAGCCAGAGCATGCAGACGACAACAAACCAACCAACTGCTGATCAGTAGAGGCATTTGTCCTGTTAGATAGAGCTCATCTCTCCCTGCAATTCTGAATATTTGGTATGAAAGAGATGTTCCTTGTGATTAATTGTTAACCTGTGATGTGAATATTAATCATGAAATAAAACAAAAGATGAGCAAAAGATCAGCTAATGTCACTGTTATGTCATTGTTTCTTTTCTGTATGAGTTAAATTTTAATTCTACATTTTATTTGTTAATATCTTTCTATTTGCATTTTAACTGACCTTTCATGATTCAGCGTCCAGGGATCCAGGGTCAAAATTATGCACACATAATATCATGTCCAGGGTCAAAGTTCATGTTTCACTAACAGAATTATGTAAATCACCCATCTTTGAAGTGTTATAAAATCCATAATTTTTAATATTAGTTTATAATTTCACTTTCAAGAGACTCAGTACCTCTTATACTTTATGTACAAATACTATCAAGTACTTTAGCTGTGTACTTTTGGAGTAATCCAGGGTCAAAGTTCATATTTCACTAACAAAATTATGTAAATCACCCATCTTTGAAGTGCTATAAAATCCATAATTTTAATATTAGTTTATAATTTTACT